>SNQJ01S0148043.1:91063-104432 GCA_010110895.2 Picea sitchensis
AAAAAAAAAAAAAAGTAACAAAAGAGAGACCTGAACTCAAGACCTCTTACTTAATAAGGCAACTTTTAACCAAATGTTTTAACAAAACATATTGTATTGTTTCACAACAGGATTGTTGTTGCTAAAAAAAAACTCTTTTCACACAAGAAATTTTTTTTGCTTCTCAATGACAACAAGGGTTAGATCTCGGTTAGCTTACCTGGAAGATGCACCTTTTCCTATCTGTTTCTGATTTTCCGAGACCGCACAGGGTGTGGAGCAAAGAGAATACCCATATCTAAAAGAGTAGCAACCCAAAAACAAATAATATAAACCGAAATAAAACCAAAATAATACTTTGCAAAAATTAAAAAAAATGTGTATTCAGGCTTTATACCTCTGGATCTGACTGAAATGGTCGTATCTTGGGAAAAGATAAAACTTTTCGAGTGAAACAAAAAGTGTTCCTAACTGTAACGAGTGCTCAGGACATAATGGAACAATCCTCTTAGCCCATAAATGTACATAAATGAAGGAAAATGGAGATGAGGCAACTCGGCTTCATGATCTCGATCTACAACGAGAGTAGGTCTTCAAATAGGTTCTGATACCCTCGAAAAAACAGGTATTCCAATAGAGGAAGAACATCTTCAGTAACCACTCACAAAACCGTATAAAATATCAACACACCGATTTTTTGACATGGTAAAACCCCTATGGGGAAACATCCACGGCCCCAACCAACACGACCACTTGGAGCAGTTTATTAATGCAAAACAAAAATATTGCAGAGAGATTTTACAAGAGAGTTTCTCACAATTGATCATTGGAAAATGACCCTACATGCTCTTTAAATAGATATCATGGAACAATCAGGTGTTAAGCCATGTATAAATGGTTTTTAAGATGGAGGAGAGTATGAACCGTTAGATCACTCTATGTCGGGAACATATCGTGACCATCAGATTTCCTAAATACAAATGCATACTAATGCATACTAAATAAACACACTAAGAAACACACTTTTATCTAATGACACATTACACAAAGTAGATCTTAACTAACTCCTAAGTGTCTAAATATCCTAACACAATCCTCCCCCCTTAGGAAACAATGGTCTCCATTGCGTTGAGTGCCCGAGGAAGAGGGGAAATCATTTTATGAATCTGAAGCTTGGTAAGTTGTGTGACTTGTTGGAGAAGTTGTGATGCTTGGTCTATGGAAGATTGTCACAAACCTGTTGTTGGCAAGGTTGGATACGATCCACCAACCTGTTGTATCTGGGTTTGAGGGGGATTTTGTAGGTACCATTGTAAGTGAAGAGACAATATCTTCTTTCTCTGTGACAATCTATTTTTGTTGGATATAAGGTTTTAAGGCTGTAGTGGTTGTAGTGGTCTTATGTGCATCCTTTGAATATATTGTGAAGAGGATGAATTTTGGAGTAGGAGAGATTACCTTGCGACACTATTTTCATGGAGTAGTAGTCATAACTACCTCTGGTATCCTATAGATATGACCTCCTAGAGTAATAATGACACTGTGGGGTATAGACTCATAGACAACATGAAATCTCCACATATATGGTTGGCCAAAAAAAAATCACAGACATCAATAGGGGAAACATCACACACTACCTCATCCTTGAAGGGATGAATGCCATAGGATAATAAACACTGTTGGCTGACAGAAAGATATTGTCCTTGGTGAAGACACCCAATGTTGTGTGGTTGCGGGTGTGGTGTTGTTGAAAACCCCAATTGTTTGACGACCTTAGATGAGATGAGGTTCTTCTGGATGTCATTATCAACAATGAAATGCAACGGGGTCCCCTTCACTGACATCTGTGAATGGACGAGGTGCTCCCCCTCTTCAAGATCTATTGATTATTCTGGTTGAATTGTTGTGGTTGCGACAATAACAGTGGGGTATATGTCGATGACTTGTCTATTTTCAATAATTTTTGGATTGGATTTCGAATCAGGGTTTGGCTCCGTGTCTTTGACCTCGACCACCAATGATTGTTTTGAGATACATTCATCAGTGTTGTGCCAGGAGATTTTGTGGAAGTCACACCACTTCCCAATGTCATTATTCATCTTTCCTTTACCCTTCTTTTCCTATGTCTTGGACTGGTTTTCTGGAGGATGTTGGTTAGGGTTGTCCTTACCATGCTTTGGTTGTTGCATATTTGCAGACTCAAATTCCCGTTTGTTCTGGTGCCTAAATTTCTACTCTATTTTGACAAAATATCCATAAGTAGCTCCCAATGATGAGATGTTTAGGAAATCCATTTCGGTTTGGATGTACTTATGCAGGGCTCCACAATATTTTAGAACCATATGTCGCTTAGAGTCTTTGATACCTAGATTGGTGCACAAGTTATGGAAAGTATTTGTGAACTACGACACTGTTTGGCTCTTCTCTTTCCACAATGTGGTACATCTCATGTACTGGTCTTCATAGTTATCAACAGGGTAGTACTATTCCTTGACCGCATCCACAAAAAAATCCCAAGTGGGTTCGACCCCATATATTCCATATTCCTCTGTGGAACTTTGCTCCCAGTAAGTTTCCCACCAATGTTTGACATGGGGGAGAGACTTGAGGAATGCGAAGGTGATATTTTCCCTATCGAATTTTTTTTTGACAAAGAAATAACCTTCTAATAGATTTAACCATTTTCTATGGCCTCTGCATCTATCTGACCTTCAAATATGGGAATATAAAAATTAAATTGTACCTTGAAGGGAGAGGTTCCTCCAAAATGGCCTCTTGATGAAGATGTGTATGTTTCTATCGATAGGCGTTGAAGGATGTGTGAAAAATTCTCCATCATTTCGTCCCTTTGTTGTGCGAGAGCTTGCTCAAGCAACAAATATAATCTTCTGCTCCACCTTTTTTATTTTCTACCACCATTGAGGGTTTCTTGGGCATGCGAGAGTGATTGTCCTCAAGAGAGACAAGCTCAAGACCCAACTGGCTATACTCGGACCTTGTCGGGGACATGTGCTGAAAAACGATCAAGAGCATCCTTCTCTGATACCACTGATCCAGATTATTTTCGAAACGAAATGAAAGAAGATATATTACAATGAAATACTCATGAAAATTGCGAGAAACAGAGAGATACAAATACTTGATTTCTATTAATGAAAGAATTGTAAATAGACTGTAAAAATACAGAGTGCAAGACTCGCTAGAATGGTGGAAGCTTTATCTATGAGAAGAGATGTGACGGCTACGCTCATTTGCAAGAAGATCATTACAATGAGGATCTGAAGGCCTTTATTATAAACATGAATGCAAAAACCCTAGACATCCAAAAACCTAACCCTAGGAGATGAAACGCCAAAAGTCATGTAAGCCCTGTTTGGGTAAGATAATACATAAACTTCCCGAGGTCGTAACTTTTGCATACGATCTTCGTTTTAGGCATGTGATAGCCCATTGGAAAGGTATTTTTGAGAACTATGCATTACACCATCAAAATTTGACTCTGTCTATAGTTTTACTATGGTGAGCCAAAAAAACATTTTTTAGGGCCCCAAAACAACCCTGAAAGTACAACAAGATGTGATGACATGAAAACATACAAAATAATCCAGTTGGATTAGGTGGGAGGCCACCAGTATCCACCTGGAAGATGTGTAGGTATTCAAACATCCCCAAAAGTGTAGACTCCACAATCACAAATAAGTACAAAAGAACGTGTTGAATTAAAAGATGACAAGAGAAGCCAGTTGGAACAGGTGGGTGGCCACCAATATGCACCTAGATCAGATTTGTATCCAACATCCAATCCAAATGTAGCGATCATAACGGACTTCAAGTCCCCAAGATTTTAAGTTAACTTTGTTACATAGACACACATCATTTTCTAGGTTTTTGGAAATGCATTTGACAACGGCCATTCAAGGTTCTTGTCTCCATAAATTCAACTAAATACATCGTGATTAGGATGAGGCACCAATTCTGAATTTACCAAGTAACTAATGCCTCGACCATACAGACTCTAAACTTAGGAATTAGAAATTAAATTTGGCAGCGATATGACAGTTTAGTTCCAAAAAATTGTATCTAATTATGTAGCAACTAAATAAAAATTGATCCCAATGTATGAATTAAATTTGCAACTAATAAGAAATTCAAATTTTGGAAATTGTAAAATAAATTTACAGTGATCCATCGAATTCTACATTCTAGATTTTCAAACTTGACACCGACCCTACGAATTTCCTAATTCAAAATTGCAATAAGTTTACAAGGAAATGAAAAGTTCTGGTTTCGATTTGCAATAAAATTTACAAGACCAAATGTAAAGTATTCCCACTGATCTATGATCTAGACAGAATTTGTCAAGTGTCTAATTGTAATTTGGCAAGATTCATTTAAAAAATCGATTGAAACTTTAATAATTGTAAAGATGGTGTTGATAACAACTACTACTAATTTATATATAAAACCAAATAGATTAAAAAATGTATCCAACATCCAAAACTAACTTCTGACCATGCATAAATTCATTCCTCAGGACTATCATTCATCCGAAAATTAAAATAACCAGAATATCTACATTACTAATGAAAACATGTACATTCGACCACGATTTTACTCAGAAGTTGGTTTAACCAATAATTTACCATGAGGAATTTCAATTGTTCTATAATTCAAATTCATTCACAAGTTTACATATTGAATATAATCCGTACATGATTGCAACAAATAATATTCTACAACATGAGAAATTTAGCAGAAAATACCATAACCAAAGAAGTGTCAAATTTTTTGTGGTGATGTTCGATTGGAGTCACATACTTGCATAATGTCACCATGCTTTCTTTCTCAATACAATACTTCATCAGTACCTCCCAACCAACGCTAAGGGTACTCTTCTTCCCCCTTAACCCCTCGAGACGCAAAGGGGCAAAGCACAAAACCATAATGCAATAGCTCTCAAGCTTTCCTTGCAAGGAAGATCTTCCACTCTTTCTCAAGCTCGAATTCCCAACTCTTACAAGTAAAACAAAGTCAAACCAAATTTTGGAAACATAACATTATTATCCAAAAATGAGATCCACTCCCCTTCTACCCCAATTCTTTTATAAGTAATTTCTCAATGAAACTTGTCCACATGCATAAGTAATTAAATTTTTAATTAATTTAATTAGTATTATTCACCCACACACTTGTCACACTCTCCCCAAGTTGCACAAGTAAATACCCTTTTTATTTTTATTTTTATTTAAAAAATCCATTTTCCTCACATTCCCCAATGTGTTCCGATTTTTGCTCTTATATGTCCCTTTGTTCCCCAAATTTGCATTTAATGAGTGTCTCCTAACTAGATCTTAGTTAGAGTTGGATTAGGAGTCTTCATCTAGTTAGACTTAGTGGTAGTTTGACTTAAGATGTTATTCTATGTGTACACTTATTCTCTCAAGTTTTAATTTCTTTCTATTTTAAAAATCCTTTTTTATTTATTTCATGCACACATGTACATTTTATCCAACCTTTAAATTTTATTCACCTTTTTCCTAGAGTTTGAGTTTATCTCAATTCTTTTAATTTATTTAATATTTTTAATTAGTCCCTTAATTAAACTTAGACTTAGAATTTGACTTAGTCTTAGACTCTTATTAAGATTATAATTTTATAATTTACTGACGAATTAATTATTTTATTCTAACAAGGCCTAACCATTTCAATGTTTTCTAGGCCACCTAGATTTATTGACTCAAGTTATTTATTTATTTTCGTGATGTGCCCTTCAAGGCGCACCTCAATGATCCAAGAGTGATACTCGTCTTTGAATGGTTTTGGAAGTTTTTCCAACCCTTTGAGTCAACACTTCACTCATTCGACCTTGTGAGAGACTAAGGGATTCTAAGGAATAAGGATTATTCCTTATTGTGTTCCCTTTAGATTTCCTGGTTAGCGACTATCTTAGTCTTCCCTCATGGCATCGTGCACCTCATGAACTAGGTAATATTTAACCTACAGTCTGGGTCACAACAGGAGTGCTAGTAGGCTTTGACAGGGACACTGCCACACCTCTCCCTCAAAAGTTTGGTTTTTGTGCATGATCCCTTTACTCCTTATGTGATTCGGTTTAGCAAGCATCGTCAAGCTTGCATCCATTGACAAAAATAATGTCAATAATACATATACATAAATCATACTGTAATCAATCATATATCACATGTGCGTAAAATGAAATACTCAATCGAAATACAAACCACTCCCTGACTCAATCCGGAGTCCAAGGAAGTCCATTGATGCCATCAACATCCATAACTTGTCATGTGTCCTACACACTCTGTAGAACTCGTCAATAATATATGTTAATACATATATATCTGAAATAAACAATGAATTACAATACATCATCAACATCATATATAACTCATAATCGAAACACAATCATAATGTACTATAGCCAGATCACTTGCATGCAAGTGTCCTCAAATAATAAGTCAATATAAGTGTGATAAGTAGTACGAGATGTTACATACACCCCCTCTTGTTTTAAAATTCATCCTGAAGTTTGTACAATATATAAATGCAAGTAAATAAATGTATCTGACATAGATCTACATATCTAATCTATCGAACAAATAAGGAAATTGTTGACGCATCTCATATGTGTCCTCCCATGTAGCCGAGTGTGCACTATAGTTGTCCCACTGGACCTTGACTTGATTGACTATTCGACATCATAGCTGTCGAGTGTGATGGTACAGAATGTGGATTGGCTACACCATGAGAGAACCCTCATCCGACAACTACAAAGAACTCATGTCAATAACCTGTGATAGATCACTAATATAATGTTGTAAAACAAAAACATGAAATACATCGTGCATACACCTCAAAGAATCAGGAAAGGCTAGTCAATAAGCCATGGGTCCTTTATTTTCTACAACCTCAAAAGGTCCTACAAACCTAGGAGAGATTTTATCACCCTTTCCAAACTTAATCTAACTTTTATGCAAATTTACCCGCAAGAAAACTCTTTTTCCAACCTCATATCTACGGTTAATGTAATGCACATACGCATAACTCTTCTGTCGATCCTGCGATTATTTAATCCTTTGTCTTATCGATTGCATCTATTCTTCCATTTCTTGGATCACTTCCGGTCCCACTAGGACCCTATCCTCAAGTCGATCCCAACTCAATGACGTCTGACATGGTCACCTGTAAAGAAACTCAAACGATACCATCTTAATCATACTCTGGTAACTATTGTTGTATGAAAACTCTACCAATGGAAATAAGTCCTCCCAACAGTTATGTTGATCCATTACATACATACACAACATATCCTCCAAAATCTGGTTCATTCTTTCTATTTATCCGTCTGTCTCTGGGTGATATGTTATACTAAAATTCAATTGTGTTCCCAATTCCTCTTGGAAAATGATCCAAATTCATCTTGTAAACACTGATCCATGATTGGATATGATATTTCTTGGTACTCCATGTAACCTCACAATCTCACTAACAAATTATCTAGCTATGTTTGGCGCCTGATACGTCATACACACTATAATAAAGTGTGTACTCTTAGTCGGAGTGATAACTACCACAAAAATTGAATCATGCCTCCTTTCCATCAGTGGAAATCCAACAATAAAATCCATCGAAATGACCTCCCATTTCGATTCAGGAATAACGTGTGGTTGTAACAATCTTGCTAGACATCTATGTCCAGCCTTCACTTGTTGACACTCTAGACATCTCGCCACATGACTAACTATGTCCTCTTTCATTCCTTTCTAGAAGAATAAAGGCTTAAGGTCTTCCTTCATCTTCATGAATTCAGGATGAGCCATGTAAAATGTTCGATGAGCTTCGCTTAAGATCAAGCTTCTTAATTTGTCATTAGGCGGTACGTAAATTCTGTTGTTATATCTCAGCAATCCGTCGTTTTCCAATGAATAACCTTCAAACTTTGGTACCATCATGGTATATTGTTGGGTATTAGCCTTAACTTCCTTGTACCAATCATCGTCAATCTGTAGATATATAATCTTTTCTCATAGATTCATCTTAAGAGGTATTACATATAATATGCATGGTTTCTGACTCAATGCATCTACTACTATTTTCACCATTCCTTTAATGTAATTAATCTCAAAGTCATATTCCCTAAGTAATTCTGACCAACGCCTCTATCTTGCGTTCAAGTCACTCTGAGTAAATATATGCTACAATCCACAATGATCTGTCTTTAATTCAATTTTTTGTCCAATTAGATGATGTCTCCATACTCTCAAGGAATATACGGTTGCTAATAACTCCAAGTCGTGGGTTGCGTAGTTTTATTCATGCCTTCTCAATTTCCTTGAAATGTAATCGATCACTTAATCGTCTTGCATCAAAAATTCACCTAAAATGTCCTCAGATGCGTCCGTGCATAATAAGAATTATTTGTCCATGTCGGGGGCCTTCAGTATCAACGATGTCGTTAAAAAAGATTTAAGCTTTTGAAATGATTCCGCGCATTTCTCTGTCCATACAAAATTCTTGTTTTTCTTTTGCAATTATGTGATTGGATTTGCTATCTTCGAAAAACCTTTGACGAATCGTCGATAATATCTTGCTAAAAAAATAAATCTACGTACCTCTTGTACGTTCATCGGTGCTGGAAATTCCATAATATCCTCTACTTTTGTTGGATCCACAATGAAAACTTCTCTAGATATGATATGTCCCAAGTAATGAATCTTTGATTGGTAAAAATAACATTTTGATAGATTCCCGTACAATTTGTTTTCTCTTAGACATTGTAGAACCAATCTCAAGTGTTCGTCATGCTCTTCTTTCACCCGAGAATAAATCAACATGTCATCAATAAATACTTGAAAAAACTTGTCCAAGTATTCGTGGAACATCAAACTCATAAATACCCTTGGGCCGTTCGTCAAACCGAGTGGTAAAAATGTAAACTCATAGTGTATGATTCTCGTCTTAAATGTGGTCTTAGGGATATATTCTTCATTAATCTATAATTTATGATATCCTAATCTCAAGTCAAACTTAAAAAACATGGTTTCTCCCTTCATCTGATCAAATAAATAATCTATTCTTGGCGACGGATACTCGTTGTTGATTGTTTCTTTGTTCAATTGATGATAGTCAATACAAAGTCTCCATGATCCATCCTTCTTTCTCACAAAAAGAACTGACGCACCCCACGAAGATATGCTTGGACGTATAAGTCCAAAATCCAATAATTCCTTCAATTACATTTTCAACTCCTGCAATTCCGGTGTCGACATATGGTAGGGAGTTCTTGCAATAGGTTCAGTTACGGGTTTCATATCTATGGTAAACTCCAATTCTCTTTCTTGCAGAAAACCTGCTAATTCTTCAAGAAAGACATGGACAAACTCTTGTACTACAAGAAGGTTTTCTAATCCTTCCTCTTCACCCTTTTCATTTAGCGCTAATATTTCATATAACTTGCATCCTTTGTGCATACTCTTCTATAATTGTAGGGAAGAAATAAACCTTAGAGACACCCCCTGGTTTCTTCGTACAATCACTCTACTCTACCCCAAATCATTCGTCAAACTTAACCATTTCTCCTTGTATTTAAGTATTGCATCATGTAATTCCAACCATTCCATGCCAATCATTATGTCGTAAGATCCTAATATCGTGACGTAAAGGTTGGACTTTGTTAAAAAATCACCCAAGTTAATGCTACAGTCCATAAACTTTCCTCCAACTTTATGTTTGGCTCCCAATTCCATTTCTACGTATCTAAACTTGTCCTGTGAGACTCCATTTACCTTAATTCTCTTAAGCATTGCACTAGAAACACATCTCTCTGTAGAACCTATATCTATCAAAATAAAATAAAAAATGATCGATGATTGTACCTGACATCTTGAGCATAGTGGAATGGTGCTCGATCTGGTGGTTGTTCACCACTGCATGTATCTTATGGGCCTTTTCCAAATCTCCAACTGTAGTGGGTCCTGATGATCTATCCGCTTTGTCCTTCTCAACCGGACAATCCCATTTCTAATGTGGCTCCTCACATGTCTAACATCCAGTCTTCTATCCAATGCTCCTGGTCTCCGAAGTAGAAACTGTTTGTATAACAGTCTATGATTGTGGTATGTTCTTTTGAACAAGCCTAAATTGTTGTTGCTACAACAAACGACGTTGATGTTGTTGTTGTGGTACTCTGTAAGGAGTCCTCTACTGAGGAGTCTTTCATCTCAGTGTCGAGAACATAGGTCCTCTGGGCATATCTCGTTTCCCAGAAGTTTTTCTAGGTGGTGTCTAAAGCTGTTGTGCTCCTGGTGTCGTCTATCCAGTTTGTCTGGAAGGAGTCCTTCCCTGACCCCCATTGTTCAACTCTTCCTATTAAACGAGGGCCTTCTGAACTACATCATGTAATGTATGAGGCATTAAGATCTTCACCTTCGCGCGAATGTTGAATGTAAGTCCGACTAAAAACTTGTTGACCTTTAACTTCTCCGTGTTCATATGTGGAGCATATCTAAGTAGCTCCATGAACTTGGACTCACACTCCGGTATCATACGACTACCCTATCGTAAGGTGTTGAACTTATTAAGCTGACACTCAATGAATTCATCAGACAAGTACCTCTCCCGTAATATTTCATCGAACAATTCCTGTGACACATCTTCAACGACCATGTTTAGTTGAGGTAGGAGTGTCTTCCACCAAAGTAGAGCACTCCCTTTCAGTTGAAAGACCACCATGTGGAATTTCATTTTGGAGGTGTAATCACGAAGTGTGAAGTACATCGCCATGTTATCCAACGATTCCTCGATGGATAAGCCGTCTGTGGCACCCTAGAACTCAAGAAATTTCACTTTCTCGAGTTCTCTATGTATACTACTACTACCAGATGGAGCGCGTTGTGAATCCTCATTAGGCACATATGCTCTACCATCATCTCGATCCAGGTAGTTTATCAACACCTCTGACATCCTCTGGAAGGATCTCATCATACCTACCACATCTCCCACAACAACCTTCTCCTACTCAGTAGTCTTCTCATCTCTATGATGGTTAGATCCCTCTGGCATGGATACAACCGGAGAAGGCACACCTCTTCCTCCTGCACCATAATGTCTACTTCCCCTGCGTCCTCTAACCATGATTACTTGCATGGAAAATTTAAAATCAATTAGTTTTACATCTTTAATCATTTAATTTAACACAGTGGAAGCTGTAATGGTCCAATGTCGCAGGGTTGAACCCTCTCTGATACCATATGTAATGACCCCTCCATTAAGGCATAAATGTGAGTAGATATTGGTGGTATTTTTTTTCTTTTAAATTATTAATTACGACATGTGTTAGGCGAAAATGACATACACAATATTAATATTCTCTTCTCATCTATCTCTGCGCAACAAGATTCAGATACAACATCGTTGTTATTCATATATTAACGATATCAAATAAATATAACAAGAGATATCTACCTGTCCAACCTACCCTACAAGGTTAGAACCTATAAGACACATAATCAATACTCAAGTCTAGGATTCATTCGATTGATTTTGACCATTTAAGGTCTCAGGCTTGGCGACTGTTCTGAGGAACATGGAAGTATCTAATTCCCTTAACCAACTCTAACCTAGACTCAGGACTAGATTCGACAGTGAGGTGCTTAATCACAATGCAACCAAATTCATTCAATAGTTCATTATACTAGTACAAATTCGTTAAACATCATACAAATTGCACTATAAGAAACTACTCTATTAATTGGTTAAAATTCATTACCAAAAAATCGTTATTACTAAGTACATGTTAGTATTACGATCCACTTTGTAAAATCAACATTTAACAATTCATCATGGATAATTGTAACATACCCTTAGTTAAGACATAAATGTAAGTGATTACAATAGAGATGTTTTGTTTTAACCATAACATCGGTTAGGATAAGTGTTACACTTAAATAACATACATCAATATTCGCATATTTATTTCTCAACTATTTCTCTACATCTCAAGATTTAGAAACATCATCAATGTTATTCATAGATTAATTACATCCCATAAAGATAACAAAATATTTCTAACCACCCAACCTACCCTGCAAGGTTAGGACTTCCAAGACACATAATCAACGCTCAATTCTATGATTCATCCTATTTATTTTGACCATTTAAGGTCTCAGGACTGGTGACTGTTTTGAGGAACAAGGAGATATCTAATTCCAAAACTCCAATCCTATTCTAAAGTGCAAGACTAGAATCAACAACCATATTAACTATAATTCCTTCAAGGAACAAAGAATAATCTACCATGCTCAATCAATTATTTAAGCAACACTCATGTACAATTGTGTAACATACCATTTTAAAGTACAAAAATAGTCAATAAAAAGAACCATAGTTAAAAAAACCATGGGGTAAGATTTAATTTAATCATTTTACTATTCATCTAGAATCAATACCCCATAATAATGATAATAATATTTTTTTTTATTAGAATAGCACATAAAATCAAGGCACATAATAATTCTTGTAACGAGGTTATATTATCTTACACCCATTGAAGGTAGATAAAGTCAAATATTAATAATAGTACATTTAGATTAAGTTCTACATTTATGTCAATTACAACTTTTATCACTATTTATTTCTCATCTAATAAGGATAAGGATTAAAACACATTTATTCCATACTAGATCCTTGAATAATTTAATTACTTCATTCTCTATAACTAAACTTGCAAAGAGAAAGGTTCCAATAATAATTACTACATACTATAATTCCATAAAATTAGTATAGTCATAACATTATCATAATTAGCACCAATTTCTTTAAAATATTTACTCTATGATCCACTATATAATTATGTATATAGTCTAAGGATGCATTCAAGTATTAACTCAAATATAAATATATATATATATATATATATATATTCTATTAGAGTAAGAAAAGAATAACAGAATCCTTACCAAACAAAGATTAATCCTAGGTTATAAAATATATATAGGCATATATATATATATATATATATATATTAGAGTAAGAAAAGAATAACAGAATCCTTACCAAACAAAGATTAACGATTTCTCTTGAATCCTAGGTTATAAAATATATATAGGCATAAGGGATTTGGAAGGTTAATAATGTATGAAAAATTAGACGACCAAGAACTTCACCATAATTCTATTCACGATTGAGCAATAGTAAGAAAAATCCGAGTATTATCGATTAGTGAAATAAAAAATAACAACAAAGATACAAAAATAAACCAGCTTACAACGATACATTATAATCTTAGAAGGAAAATTGTCTTGTCAACGAGGGGTTGGAAGCAAATTTGTTGAAAATGAAAACAGAGTAAAACAATGAGAAAATGTTTGTAATC
>SNQJ01S0148045.1:0-23580 GCA_010110895.2 Picea sitchensis
GCCTATATCCTGTGATCTCTGCTTCATCCTATCCTCCACCTTCGATAGCCTGTCGAAGTCCCAAAATAGGTCAAACATGACTAGGAATCCTCAAAACTTGGTCAAGGGCCAACAAGAATGAATTGTGTTTCCACCTTGTGGAGAGGAAGGTTTTTGCTCAGCGAAATGTTGTTTTTGAACCAGTTGGGTGGTACCCTTAAAAAAGTTAGAGACAACCTCACGATGAGGGAAGTCTTTCGTGTAATGGTATTCCTCACAAGTCATGAAAGGAGATTTATCCTTCCTAGTCAATTGAGTATCAACAATCTTAGTATTATCCTGCTCGTTAGAACATTTCCTGGATTTACCCTTGTTTTTCTTCTTACCTCCTGTTTGGTGAGATGAAGTGGATTGGACTTCATTCACCTCGGAGGTTTGAGAAGGAGCATAGGTAGTTTTGGTGTTTGAAACAGAACTAAGTTCTGGAGTGGTTTTTGACAAATCGTTTGACATACAAGGAGTGTGAGGGATCAGATCATAAAGTGTGTTGGACTAGGATAAAACCAAGTCCAAATACTACTCACGGATAATATCATGCTCCTTAGTAACTATGTTTCCCATAGCAACATCACGGGAAATGGGAGGCAAGAGCGACTTTGTAAAGCAATCTGTGAGGAGTTGGTCCAAAATTGGGGCTTTAATAAACTTTCTCCGTCATATCCACTCATGAATATGATCAGATATGTGGGTGGAAGAGGATTGTTAGAGTGAAGTCAAAAGTTATATATTGGTCTCATACCATATAGGAAACTGAAAATGTGTCAGGAAATCCATGGAAAGAGAATTAAAGTTCACAAAGGAGTTACACGACAACTCAATATACCATTTCATTGCGGAACCTGTAAGTGTTCTATGAAAAATTATAAGATGAATGGTGTTACTGGACAAATCACTAAGTGATGAAAAAAAATAATCTCCCTAAATTCAACAAGAAATTAGAACAAAACATAGCAAAATACAAGCTTCTCCTTAGATTTCATTGTAATGTAAACTAGTTCAATGAGGGATACATGACATATTGTTTAAACGTCATTTGATACTCGCTAGTGTCATTCTTGCTCCATCTTTGGATTTGTGGGATGTTGAACCTGTTAAGAAACAAAAACCAACAAAGAGAGAGAGAAACAATATATATATATTTGAATGAAACCTATGCATAATATCAAGGAGTTATGCAATAAAAATGGAGGCACTTTTAAAGGGAAGAAATGTATCACTGCATTATATTGATGAAAGTGGAGAATACAACCTATTCCTTGATGTTTCAAGGTCCCTTCCAATGGATATTTTACTCAACACACACACCTTTTCTCCAATGCTTTTGATGAAAAGTATTCACAACTTGACTTGGAAAGCTAAAGCAAAGCTATCACAAATACAATCTTCAACAGAATTATTCATGCATAAGCCAACCTAACTCTTCCCATGAGAGATCCTTATTTATATAGAGTGAAGAGGGATGGATGAAGATATTAGGATTCTCCCACTAAATAAGAGAAGTGATTGGGATCCAAACCGATCAGAGGCCACCTCATCCTTTTGAACATCCCATTCTAGAACCTTCGAGAATTTCACCTTTTTCCTTTGTTTGAGCATCGTCGCACCCTAAACACAAGCAACTTGTGACAATGCCACATTCCATTTTGGTGTAGCATGTGACAATCAGGGATCATCTCACCCTTAACATTTGGCAAGGTGCAACGATCTTCTTTGGTATGGTTTTCAATAAAGGAAAGATGATTCTATTTCCCAGGGAGAAAGTCTTATTTCTTCAGTAGCTTCAGGGAACAGGGAAGTAATAAATACACATATCATCAGTGATCACGGGGGTGACCAAAATAATTTGTAATAGGATTCCCCCAAAAGTATTAAGTTGGAACATGTGATAGCTGAAATACTTTGTAGAATGTGTGTGTAGAGAACAAGGAACACATTGGTAGGAAACATGCCAACAAACAAGCATCTGCATAATAATATACCATTTACTGAGGTAGGCATTCCCATAATCAAACTACAAGTGACTCTCAGCATAAGTGTCAAGTGATTTATGGCCATCAATCATACACTATGGATCCATGTCATTATGATTCAACACAGGCAAGAGAAATACATTGTGGATCTGTGCTATAAAGACTCAAATTTGAACATAGCCACGATAAATACATGGTGGATCTATGTATCAGTACAAACTCATGAATACTCCCTTGCAACCTGGACCTATGTGATAGTATCCAGGGTCTTCATTTCCATCATCCCGAAGTACGAATATATCCATGTGATTACAGGTGTGGAAGTCGAACATGGTAGAAACCACTTGATTACCGTTCATTAATGGATACCATTAACAAGTGCGAGGGAAATAACCATTTATTTCAATCACCCCCAAGGTACTCTAGTACAATCCAATGAATGTGAATTAATGACATGGAGTTGAAGACTTGATGGAATTTTCCAATCAAGTCCCAATCATGTAAACCCACTATTGAAAATGAGGAAACCTACCATTGAGGCCTGCAGGTTCCAAGGTACTAAATGATTTATAATTCTAATTCCTAGATAATGAGTTGAAGTCGATGAGAAAACATTCACCACAGGAGGGCCTTAATGTATCCCCCATCAATGACACGAAACATGTAACAGATTTGAAGTAGATTATAGTATAAAGTGATTCGGAACTGAGTTAGGGAAGGCTGGCATGGTAAATGTTTGAGGACTGCAGATGTTTGACTCAATAGAAGGATTTTTTAGGTTGAACTTCTCTTGAAAATATGAATGACGTGACAATTGTCCTTGCATCATTGACTCAATGAGGACCCAATATACATACTTTTGGATGATCAAACGAGAGACAAATGGATTTCTCAACCCATATACAATAATGAAGAGGGGTGTCATGTTCAAGAGCGACTTACTTCCACTAACACCGATATAGATATACATTTCTTTCCCAATATTCCCCCACCATTTCTAGTGAGTACTTCTTTATTTTTACACAAGATTGAGGAGGATAGCATATGCTTGAAATGTAATCTCATCCTTCAGATGAATCCCTTGGAGTATTTTTAATGAACCCTAGGAAGGCTTGGTTTGGTACCATATGGGCCTTTCGATGTTTGTTTTACGAGTCCAGAGAAAGAAAACTTAGGGGTTTTTCATGTTTAGAGAGTTTGAAAAACACTTAAATAAAACTTTGTTGGCATAGGGGAAGACCCAAGGTTCAACACTTAACAACGCACCAAAACAACCCCGACTATTGGCCCTTTCGGCAACACCTATGAAGCAGATAAAGTCTCACCTGAGGTAGAAGCAAGGGGGGTTACAAGATGTAGGTGTCTGTAACCAAGCTGGGACATAGATCTGTGATAAGATCACTTCGCAGAATATTTTTTTAATTCTTAGGAATTTAACATGAATTAGTTTAATAACATTATTAACATCGCAAAGCATAATCAAAGACAGATAAGTGTAGTAACAACAAGTGATTATGCATCTTGAGCACCTAGCACTTAGCATTATAAGTTAAATTAGCATTCATTTACCCTTTAACATAAGTAAAATACTTAATAAACAAAGTATACATTCGTTACACATCATAATCAAAGCACTAAGCAAATGAATAATAGAAATAACACTACATAAAGAAAACCATGAGACACCAGATATATGTGGTTCACCCCATGGTGGGACTACATCCACAAACTGCTTCGCCTCTTTATTATAAGCCAATATCTTACATCCAAACACTCCTGTGCACTTAATCCATAGAGTCAAACTTCACACAAGACAGGAGATCTCGGCACTAAGAACTAGATCCTCATTCTTAACCTTCCAACACTAGGTCAAAGGCACAGAGCCAAAATCTCTTCTCACGACACTTAGCACCTTCTACAAAATCACAGTTGATCACAAAGCCTCAACCACATAAATTCCTTTGCACAAATAAATAATTGAACTACTTCCTTCTACAATACATTCCCCTTTATTTATACTTTACAAGATCTTACAATAAGGCCTAAAAATGGGGAAAACCCATGGTTTGACATCCCATAAACTCGTTACAAAACCTTACAGGATCCGTTACTGGGTCCACAAAACCCTCAAAATAGGTGAGATCTTCAATCTCAGCTCTGCCTGGGAACTCCTTGTTATAGGAGAATCCCCCTTGTGGACAAGTGGATTCTCTCTTGTATATTAGACCCCTATGACCAAGACAAAAAATGCTATTGTGGACACTAACATTCCTTTTATATCTAATTAAGCTAATGTATGAAGAGGAATAATAAAAGTGTACCTTTTTAATGGAGTTTTTCCTCGCATAGTCCAAGTTGATATTCGATCCTAAGATACTCAATAAGTCTTGTAGAACAAACAAAGATAAAACAAACTTCCTATTCTAATGAGATTAGCTCAAAAATAGATCTACCTACTAGAGGCAAGTTCATGAAATGTAAGCAAACTTTAAAGGAAATAGGCCAAGCATAGATTTACATTGATGAGAAAAAAGTGGTTCTTACATCCATTGATGTAGTGCAACAGCTTCACAAGGCTCCCTTTGTCCAGACCGTTGATCAAATAATCCACATAGAATGTTGATGCTTCAATGATATCTCCCTTATGAGATCATAAGTTTGATACTTCACAATTTCTCCCCTTCCTTATGAGATCATAATTTAGGTGCTTCTCAATTCCTCTATCATGTCTTTTACCTTTCACCATGAGAAGGCCTCCTTATATAATCTTGGAGAGACCCAACCAATTGAGAGATCTTTGGATAAGTTGAGGATTCCTCTCCTTCAGTTGTGGATCTTCCCTAAGATCATGCCTTGACCTTAGATTTGAATCTAATGAACTTCAAAGATTGAGGGGATTCTTCCCTGATTTGTCTCAACAAACCAAAATTATCTCATAAAGGGAAGTACTCCCACAAAAGGGTGCACAAAGAATTTCAATGCTCCCCCAAAGAAGGCTAGGGAGCATCGACACTCCCTAACAGTGGGTAGGGGAGTGTTTGCTTCCAAAAATCATTTTTAAGTGGTTTTCTTCATGGGAAAATTCTTTGTACTCTTCATCAAATGATTTATCTTCCTAAAACTAGTCTTTGAGGGTTTCTTAAGTGTCCTTGTGATATCGTTAGAGGAACAACATAGGAAATATGGAAGTATGATGTTTGCGACACTTGTGGTCAAGATGCGACACTTGCAGACAAGATGCGACACTTACAACACTTGTAATGACGACACTTGTGACACTATTGAAGTGAGTAATTTTTATGTGTAACAGACTACCCCCCAAAGTGTGAAGTTAGAAGATGAGAACTGATGATTGAAGTACTTTGTATACTTTTTCAAGCAAGGGTAAGGACTCAGAGAACCTTATAGAAGCTGCACGCAACCATCAAACAAATATTATGACATGTTTCAAACCCAAGGCAGGCATACCTATGCTTGAGTGATAAAGACTTTCAAGGTATGGCTGCGATAAGATACAGTGTGGATCCATAATTATAATGATAAAAGGGTATAGCCACTAAAGATACAATGTGGATCTATACTCCTATGATCTATACTCGGAGAGATGCGTCCTCAATTCCAGACCCCCCCTCCACTTAAAGGTAGAAATGCGGGGGGGCTCTGGAATCCTATGTGTGTCATTGATCCAGGTGAACGAATCCTCACCATCCAGATCTAGTTTCCATTTAATCATGGACGCATTTACATCCCAAACTTAGGGTAAGTGGGTTTTTAACTCATTCCTTCACATTTTAACCCCCGTTGCAAGAAATATCGCTAACATGCAGGAAGGCAATGAGGCAGATAGAGTAATGAAATGCAGCAGAACAGTGATGAGTCTGGTAAGCCATTGTTGAACATCATGTCACTGTAATAAGTTTTAGTAGAAAAGATTTATATTTCAAGGTGGTTGGGAGGTCCTGGGGAGGACTGTTGTCCTCAGAGGTTCAAGTGGGTTCTTGAACACATGGATTTGTAGCTTCCATCTGGTTGTATCCAGATAAACCAGGGTGGCAGGGTGGTGCAAGGGAGAACTATTGTTCTCTGTTATACAGGTTGGTTGCCTGTATGATTGCAAGTTGCTACTTCCATCTAGTTGGTGTTGGAAACACTCAGGGAGTTCGTGCTTCCTTCTAGTTGGTCCTAGAGAAACCAGGGAGATGGTGCTTCCTTCTAGTTGGTGCTAGAGAAACCAGGGAGTTGGTGCTTCCTTCTAGTGGGTGCTAGAGAAAACAGGGAGTTGGTGCTCTCAGCAAGTTGCAGCTTGCAAAACAGAGACCAAGCTTGAGGTTGTAGCCTCATTATGAGTTGGTTCTCATATGTATGATAATGTAAATAATGTGGTATTACTTATCATATAAAGAAAAAGAGTTTTACCACAGCCTTGGCTTTACTCGAGAATGTCATCTTTGTGTATCTCATATATGTGGCCGGATGTTGAATGTGCCAGTGTTAATTTCCATGCATTATTGTGATCATCGTTCAATGTTTCTGCAAAGAGTTTTAAAATAAGCATAATTGTTAAAGCTCAGTAACAACTGATTCACCCCCTCGGTTGTCCAACATATAAGTCATATCTAACATCCATCAATTAAGCACTAAACATCAAAAAATCATTCATCTATAATGCACTAAGCATCAAAAAATCATTCATCTATAATAAAGCACTAAGCATATTAACATATAAACACATCAACACATCACACAAAGTAGAGAAACACAACATGTACATGGTTCGCTGCCACCCTGGGGCTACATCCACCAACTCTTCTCTTCTTTACTAGCTTCTTCAATTAGTTACATGCACAGAGCCTTGAAAACCCTACTCCGTAGAGGATAGGAGATCTGCGCAGCTCGCTAGATCCTCCTTCCCAAAGTATAACTAAGCACACAACCTTCCTCAGTTTCTTGCAATGAATTTCACTTAGCTCTGCAAGTCTCACACAGTATGCACAAAGTGCTTACAACTCTTTATCACACAGATCCAACTCTAGCACTTAGCCATTCATATCTCTATATATATTCTCACTACATTGCCTTAGCATATATTTATACATACAAAATATGCCTAAGAATGGGTAAAACCATAGGTCGACATTCCCATACCCGTTACATAATCCCAAATCCCAAAAAGGGCCCTAAAAGGGGCCTATATCCTGTGATCTCTACTTCATCCTATGCTCCACCTTCGATAGCCTTTCAAAGTCCCAAAATAGGTCAAACATGACTAGGAATCCTCAAAACTTGGTCAAGGGCCAACAAGAATGAATTGTGTTTCCACCTTGTGGAGGGGAAGGTTTTTTCTCAGCGAAATGTTGTTTTTGAACCAGTTGGGTGGTATCCTTAAAAAAGTTAGAGACAACCTCATGATGAGGTAAGTCTTTCGTGTAATGGTATTCCTCACAAGTCATGAAAGGAGATTTATCCTTCCTAGTTAGTTGAGTATCAACAATCTTAGTATTATCCTGCTCGCTAGAACATTTCCTGGATTTACCCTTGTTTTTATTCTTACCTCATGTTTGGTGAGATGAAGTGGATCTGACTTCATTCACCGCAGAGGTTTGAGAAGGAGCATAAGTAGTTTTGGTATTTGAAACAGAACTAAGTTCCGGAGTGGTTTTTGACAGATCGTTTGACATACAAGGAGTGTGAGGGATCAGATCATAAAGTGTGTTGGACTAGGATAAAACCAAGTCAAAATACTACTCACGGCTAATATCATGCTCCTTAGTAACTATGTTTCCCATAGCAACATCGCGGGAAATGGGAGGCAAGAGCGACTTTGTAAAGCAATCTGCTAGGAGTTGGTCCAAAATTGGGGCTTTAATAAACTTTCTCCGTCATATCCACTCATGAATATGATCAGATATGTGGGTGGAAGAGGATTGTTAGAGTGAAGTCAAAAGTTATATATTGGTCTCATACCATATAGGAAACTGAAAATGTGTCAGGAAATCCATGGAAAGAGAATTAAAGTTCACAAAGGAGTTACACGAAAACTCAATATACCATTTCATTGCGGAACCTGTAAGTGTTCTATGAAAAATTATAAGATGAATGGTGTTACTGGAAAAATCACTAAGTGATGAAAAAAAATAATCTCCCTAAATTCAACAAGAAATTAGAACAAAACATAGCAAAATACAAGCTTCTCCTTAGATTTCATTGTAATGTAAACTAGTTCAATGAGGGATACATGACATATTGTTTAAACGTCATTTGATACTCGCTAGTGTCATCCTTGCTCCATCTTTGGATTTGTGGGATGTTGAACCTGTTAAGAAGAAAAAACCAACAAAGAGAGAGAGAAATGATATATATATTTCAATGAAACCTATGCATAAGATCAAGGAGTTATGCAATAAAAATGGAGGCACTTTTAAAGGGAAGAAATGTATCACTGCATTATATTGATGAAAGTGGAGAATACAACCTATTCCTTGATGTTGCAAGGTCCCTTCCAATGGATATTTTACTCAACACACACACCTTTTCTCCAATGCTTTTGATGAAGAGTATTCACAACTTGACTTGGAAAGCTAAAGCAAAGCTATCACAAGTACAATCTTCAACAGAATTATTCATGCATAAGCCAACCTAACTCTTCCCATGAGAGATACTTATTTATATAGAGTGAAGAGGGATGGATGAAGATATTAGGATTCTCCCACTAAATTAGAGAAGCGATTGGGATCCAAACTAATCAGAGGCCACCTTATCCTTTTGAACATCCCATTCTAGAACCTTCGAGAATTTCACCTTTTTCCTTTGTTTGAGCATCGTCGCACCCTAAACACAAGCAACTTGTGACAATGCCACATTCCATTTTGGTGTAGCATGTGACAATCAGGGATCATCGCACCCTTAACATTTGGCAAGGTGCAACGATCTTCTTTGGTATGGTTTTAAATAAAGGAAAGATGATTCTATTTCCCAGGGAGAAAGTCTTATTTCTTCAGTAGCTTCAGGGAATAGGGAAGTAATAAATACACATATCATCAGTGATCACGAGGGTGACCAAAATAATTTGTAATAGGATTCCCCAAAAAGTATTAAGTTGGAACATGTGATAGCTGAAATACTTTGTAGAATGTGTGTGTAGAGAACAAGGAGCACATTGGTAGGAAACCTGCCAACAAACAAGCATATGCATAATAATCTAGCATTTACTGAGGTAGGAATTCCCATAATCAAACTACAAGTGACTCTAAGCATAAGTGTCAAGTGATTTATGGCCATCAATCATACACTATGGATCCATGTCATTATGATTCAACACAGCCAAGAGAAATACATTGTGGATCTGTGCTATAAAGACTCAAATTTGAACATAGCCATGATAAATACATGGTGGATCTATGTCTCAGTACAAACTCATGAATACTCCATTGCAACCTGGACCTATGTGACCGTATCCAGGGTCTTCATTTCCATCATCCCAAAGTACGAATCTATCCATGTGATTACAGGTGTGGAAGTCGAACATGGTAGAAACCACTTGATTACCGGTCATTAATGGATACCATTAACAAGTGCGAGGGAAATAACCATTGATTTCAATCACCCCCAAGGTACTCTAGTACAATCCAATGAATGTGAATTAATGACATGGAGTCGAACACTTGATGGAATTTTCCAATCAAGTCCCAATCATGTAAACCCACTGTTGAAAACGAGGAAACCTGCCATTGAGGCCTGCAGGTTCCAAGGTACTAAATGATTTATAATTCTAATTCCTAGATAATGAGTTGAAGTCGATGAGAAAACATTCACCACAGGAGGGCCTTAATGTATCCCCCATCAATGACATGAAACATGTAACAAATTTGAAGTAGATTATAGTATAAAGTGATTTAGAACTGAGTTAGGGAAGGTTGGTATGATAAATGTTTGAGGACTGCAGATGTTTGACTCAATAGAAGGATTTTTTAGGTTGAACTTCTCTTGAAAATATGAATGACGTGACAATTTTCTTGGCATCATTGACTCAAGGAGGACCCAATATACATAATTTTGGATGATCAAATGAGAGACAAATGGATTTCTCAACCCATATACAATAATGAAGTGGGGTGTCATGTTCAAGAGCGACTTACTTCCACTAACACCGATATAGATATACATTTCTTTCCCAATATTCCCCCACCATTTCTAGTGAGTACTTCTTTATTTTTACACAAGATTGAGGAGGATAGCATATGCTTGAAATGTAATCTCATCCTTCAGATGAATCCCTTGGAGTATATTTAATGAACCCTAGGAAGGATTGGTTTGGTACCATATGGGCCTTTCGATGTTTGTTTTACGAGTCCAGAGAAAGAAAACTTAGGGGTTTTACATGTTTAGAGAGTCTGAAAAACACTTAAATAAAACTTTGTTGGCATAGGGGAAGACCCAAGGTTCAACACTTAACAACGCACCAAAACAACCCCAACTATTGGCCCTTTCGGCAACACCTATGAAGCAGATAAAGTATCACCTGAGGTAGAAGCAAGGGGGGTTACAAGATGTAGGTGTCTGTAACCAAGCTGGGACACAGATCTATGATAAGATCACTTCGCAGAATATTTTTTTAATTCTTAGGAATTTAACATGAATTAGTTTAATAACCTTATTAACATCGCAAAGCATAATCAAAGATAGATAAGTGTAGTAACAACAAGGGATTATGCATCTTGAGCACCTAGCACCTAGCATTATAAGTTAAATCTAGCATTCATTTACCCTTTAAGATAAGTAAAATACTTAATAAACAAAATATACATTCGTTACACATCAAAATCAAAGCACTAAGCAAATGAATGACAGAAATAACACTACATAAAGAAAACCATGAGACACCAAATATATGTGGTTCACCCCAGGGTGGGACTACATCCACAAACTGCTTCGCCTCTTTATTATTCGCCAATATCTTACATCCAAACACTCCTGTGCACTTAAGCCATAGAGTCAAACTTCACACAAGACAGGAGATCTCGGCACTAAAAACTAGATCCTCATTCTTAACCTTCCAAAACTAGGTCAAAGGCACAGAGCCAAAATCTCTTCTCACGACACGTAGCACCTTCTACAAAATCACAGTTGATGACAAAGCCTCAACCACATAAATTCCTTTGCACAAATAAATAATTGAACTACTTCCTTCTACAATACATTCCCCTTTATTTATACTTTACAAGATCTTACAATAAGGCATAAACATGGGGAAAACCCATGGGTTGACATCCCATAAACCCATTACAAAACCTTACAGGATCCCTTACTGGGTCCACAAAACCCTCAAAATAGGTGAGATCTTCAATCTCAGCTCCGCCTGGGAACTCCTTGTTATAGGAGAATCCCCCTTGTGGACAAGTGGATTCTCTCTTGGATATTAGACCCCTATGACCAAGACAAAAAATGCTATTGTGGACACTAACATTCCTTTTAGATCTAATTAAGCTAATGTATGAAGAGGAATAATAAAAGTGTACCTTTTTAATGGAGTTTTTCCTCGCATAGTCCAAGTTGATATTCGATCCTAAGCTCCTCAATAAGTCTTGTAGAACAAACAAAGATACAACAAACTTCCTATTCTAATGAGATTAGCTCAAAAATAGATCTACCTACTAGAGGCAAGTTCATGAAATGTAAGCAAACTTTAAAGGAAATAGGCCAAGCATAGATTTATATTAATGAGAAAAAAGTGGTTCTTACATCCATTGATGTAGTGCAATAGCTTCACAAGGCTCCCTTTGTCCAAACTGTTGATCAAATAATCCACATAGAATGTTGATGCTTCAATGATATCTCCCTTATGAGATCATAAGTTTGATACTTCACAATTTCTCCCCTTCCGTATGAGATCATAAGTTAGGTGCTTCTCAATTCCTCTATCATGTCTTTTACCTTTCACCATGAGAAGGCCTCCTTATATAATCTTGGAGAGACCCAACCACTTGAGAGATCTTTGGATAAGTTGAGGATTCCTCTCCTTCAGTTGTGGATCTTGCCTAAGATCATGCCTTGACCTTAGATTTGAATCTAATGAACTTCAGAGATTGAGGGGATTCTTCCCTAATTTGTCTCAACAAACCAAAATTATCTCATAAAGGGAAGTACTCCCACAAAAGGGTGCACACAGAATTTCAATGATCCCCCAAAGAAGGCTAGGGAGCATCGACACTCCCTAACAGTGGGTAGGGGAGTGTTTCCTTCCAAAAATCATTTTTAAGTGGTTTTCTTCATGGGAAAATTCTTTGTACTCTTCATCAAATGATTTCTCTTCCTAAAACTAGTCTTTGAGGGTGTCTTAAGTGTCTTTGTGATATCGTTAGAGGAACAACATAGGAAATATGGAAGTATGATGTTTGCGACACTTGTGGTCAATATGCGACACTTGCAGACAAGATGCGACACTTGCAGACAAGATGCAACACTTACAAGACTTGTAATGATGACACTTGTGACACTATTGAAGTGAGTAATTTTTATGTGTAATAGATTACCCCCCAAAGTGTGAAGTTAGAAGATGAGAACTGATGATTGAAGTACTTTGTATACTTTTTCAAGCAAGGGTAAGGACTTAGAGAACCTTATAGAAGCTACACAAAACCATCAAACAAATATTATGACATGTTTCAAACCCAAGGCAGACATACCTATGCTTGAGTGATAAAGACTTTCAAGGTATGGCTGCCATAAGATACAGTGTGGATCCATAATTATACTAATAAAAGGGTATAGCCACTAAAGATACAATGTGGATCTATACTCCTATGACCTGAAATAATCGTAGCCACAAAGAATACAAGGTGGATCTACGAGATGACAAGACAACCACGACCAATACAAAGTGGATCTATGTAACAGTATATGTGTCAATGTTAAAAATGAAACTTTGTCGCAATCGGGGAAAATTACATATAAGAATAATGACTCAACCCAGGGTATTCTTACTGATATAGATGTTGTATGAATCTAACCATGTGAATAGATGTCCTAATGTTGAACATGGTAGAAACCACTTGATTACTGGTCAATGAGGTAAACCATTAACAAGCGCGAGGGAAATCATCATTTATGTCAATGATTCCCAAGGTACTCTAGTACATTCCAATGAATGTGAATAAATGAGTTGAAGTTGAACATTTGAGGAATCATCTGATCAGAGGTCAATGATGTAAACCTATTGTTGGTTGCGAGGAGGCTTGCCATTGAGACATGCAGGTCCCAAGGTACTAACTAGTTTTTAAGTCTAGCTCCTGGACAATGTGTTGAAGTCGACATGAATAAACTCTTCGCAGGAGGGCATTGATGTATCCCCTATCAATTAAATGAAACTGACATAGAGATGTAAATCAGTAGATCAAATGAACATGGACTGACACGGGTATTGAAATAGGAAATTTGTGATGGTTGATTCTCGAGGCAGATAATTCCCTTAAACACTGAGGCACAACAGCAAAAACATGACATGGACCAAAACATGATGATGCAGTGGATACTGTGAATTTCGTTGGGTGAACCAAAGGAGTAAGAAAACACAGAGGATTGTTTCAGTGTAGAGGTTTAGCGGATTTAAAATGAATGCAAAGAAAAAGTGTCGTTTTCAAGGGAGACGATAAGAATTACTAGTAATGTTCTCAAAAACTGTTGGGCTTGCTTCCTTCAATTTTTTCCACCATCTAGATATACAAGTACATATTTTTAATTTAATGAGATTGAGGAGGGTAATACATGCTAGATATAACTCACCTTTGGTAAGTCCCTCTTCCTTTGTTTAACAAACTGGAATAAGTAAGGGTTCGGTCCCATATGGGCCCTTCAATGTATAATTTTTTAATGAGTCCAGAGAAGGTAAACTCGGTGGTTTTTCATATTTAGAGAGTTTGAAAATGACTTAAAGATGACTCCAATGTTGTCCTTTTTCATAATGTTAGTTTTGCAAGGCCAAAAAGGAGATAAATTATCATTCGAAAGATAGTCTTTCAAACCTTTTAATGAGTGGGAAAGGAAGCAAGATCACTCAACAATATTTTCACGTTTAGAGAGTCTAAAAAGAGTTTAAAGAAGACTTCAGGGGGTTTCTTTTTCGTATATCCATGTGAGCCTGAAAAAGAGATAAAAGGTTTCTCGGTTACATTCTCATGTTTTTACAAGTGCGAGAAAGAAAAAATACTAAGCTCGGTTCTCTGCCCCCAGCTTGAAAGCTAGTGTCTTAACTCCAGAATGATAATCAAAGGCTAGAGACATGCCCCCCAAGCTTCAATTCATTCACCGACTTTGAGGTTGTCACCAATTTATGTACGAGATGAAGAAAAAGGATAAGGGTGGATCAAAATAAGGTTCAAATATGAGACCTAATGAAAGACTCGAATCGACATCTATGAGATCTAGAGAAATACTTGACCTGACAAGAGAGGTGACTATTTCATTTTTTAGCGAGCTTGACATAGGAAAAGAACTATGCTCAAGGTTCTGGGTTCAGTCCCCATATTTCCATTTCATTTTTTAATGAGATTGGTACAGAGAGGAAAACTAATCTCATAGCTTTTGTTTCATTTTTTAACGATCTTCCCATAGAGAAGAGAAACTATGTTCGTTACTTTGCCCCTATCTTGAAATCTAGTGGCTCAACTCCAGAATGATCATCAAAGGCTGGAGGAATGATTTGTACTCTTCATGGAAAAATGCTTTGTACTCTTCATCAAATGATTTATCTTCCTAAAACCAGTCTTTTAGGGGTGTCTTAAGTGTCCTTGTGATGTCGTTAGAGGCATGACATAGGCAAGATGGCAATATGATGTTTGTGACTCTTGCGACACTTGTGGTCAAGATGCGACACTTGTGGACAATATGTGACACTTACAACACTTGTAATGATGAAACTTGCAACACTATTGAAGTGAGGTTGCCAATTTATGTTACGAGAGAATCCCCCTTGCAGACAAGTGGATTCTCTCTTGGATATTAGACCTCTCTGACCAAGACAGAAAATGCTATTGTGGACACTAACATTCCTGTAAGATCTAATTAATCTAATGTATGAAGAGGAAGAAGAAAAGTGTATCTTTTTAATGGCGTTTGTCCTCACACATTCCAAGTTGAGCTTCAATCCTAATCTCCTCAATAAGTCCTATAGAAAAAACAAAGATACAAAAAACTTCCTATTCTACTGAGATTAGCTCAAAAATAGATTTACCTACTAGAGGCAAGTTCATGAAATGTAAGCAAACTTTAAAGGAAATAGGCCAAGCAGAGATTTATATTAATAAGAACAAAGTGGTTCTTACAACCATGGATGTAGTGCAGTAGCTTCACCAAGCTCCCTTTGTCTAGACCCTTTCTCAAATAATCCACACAGAATGTTGATGCTTCAATGATATCTCCCTTATGAGATCATAAGTTTGATACTTCACAATTTCTCCCCTTCCTTATGAGATCATAAGTTAGGTCCTTCTCAATTCCTCTATCGTTTCTTTTACCTTTCACCATGAGAAGGCCTCCTTATATAATCTTAGGGATACCCAACCACTTGAGAGATATTTGGGATAAGTTGGGGATTCCTCTCCTTCAGTTGTGGATCTTCCCTAAGATCATGCCTTGACCTCAGATTCGAATCCAACCAAATTCATAGATTGAGGGGATTCTTCCTTGATTTATCTCAACAAACCAAAATTCACTCATAAAGGGTAGGGCTCCCCCAAAAGGGTGCACAAATCATTTCAATGCTCCCCCAAAGAAGGCTAGGGAGTGTCAGCGCTCCCTGACAGTGGGTAGGGGAGTGGTTCTTTCCAAAAATCATTTTTAAGTGGTTTTCTTCATGGAAAAATTCTTTGTACTCTTCATCAAATGATTTCTATTCCTAAAACCAGTCTTTGAGGGTGTCTTAAGTGTCCTTGTGATGTCGTTAGACGCACGACATAGGAAATATGGTAGTATGATGTTTGTGACTCTTGTGAAACTTTTGGTCAAGATGCGACACTTGTGGACAAGATGAAACACTTACAACACTTGTAATGAAGACACTTGTGACACTATTGAAGTGAGTAATTTTGATGTGTAACACTCCTACATCGACCAGTGTTGAAGTCAAAAAGTGGGACAAAACTAACCAAAGTTTCCCCAAAACTTGGTCGAGGGCCAACAGGCCCCCAATACTCACCTGTGACTTGTCTCCAGTCACTTAGGTCCAGACAATGTTGCTTCAAAAGCCTCGAGCTTAACTCTAGTTTCCTCGACTTGCTGCCTCGCCTGAGCCTCCTGCTCAACAAGCTCCTGGACTATCTACTCTATAAAAGTCCCTTCCAGGCATTGTTCTACTATTGAAACTACTTGATCTAACTGTGAACCCTGGCCATCAATCTCCTCAAACACCTTGCAAGCTTCATCCTACACAGGTTGTAACTTATGTGTTACTTCCATCACCTTACCCTAGAGAGCAGTGATTTGTTGTTGTACTGTGAGTTGATCTTGGGATCTCTTCATCTCTGCCTGCATTGAAAATTCTTATTGTTGAGCCTCCTATAACTGAGCCTCTAGCTTATTTAACTCTGGATACTTGGTGAGGCGTTCATATGTCCGGGTGCTTCTGTCACTAAACTATTTACATGCGAAGGTGAGGTATTTAATACTCTCTACTATTTTTTTTGGTGAAATCCTCCCTCTGGTCACGCACCTCCTGTGGGGTGCTCGACACTGTTCAGGCCTCTAGTTCAGCTAACCTAGCCTGAAAATGTTGGAGAGTCTCTATGATCTTTTCTACTTGAGCTTCGATAGGATCTTACTCTTCTTGTACCAAGATTGGTACAGAGAAACACAATTTTCTTACTTCTTCTTTGACCACGGTCTGCTCTGCGAGAAGGTGCTCTGTTTCCTTCTGTAGTTGGGCTTCACCAGATTTATTTTCCTCCTGAAGCTTCACATGAATCTTTGATTTCTCGCTTTCATAGACATCTACACTATCATGCGTTGCTCGTAATTTTCTAGTACTTTGTCTTTCTCTTTTTGCAAGGATTTTGTAGCCTTCTCCTTCTCTTCCATAATAAAACCTTCTTAGTTGGGTTGGTTCATCCCCCAAGTATTCGGTCTGTGATGAGGAAGGCACTGCGTGGACCAAGCGAACAACCTACTGCACTTCCTTCAACTCCCTCTCAATATTTTCATATAGCTCCACTTGTTTCTCTTTGTATCTCTACATCATGTCTTTAGAGGCATCCTTGTTGGCACAGGGGAAGACTCAGGGTTCATTGATAATAGTGCACCAACAATCCCTAACTACCGACCCTTTCGGAAACACCTACAAAGAAGATGTACTCTCACCCAAAGTAGTTATAGGGGGTTGCAGGACACAAGTGTCTACAACTAGAGGAAATGAAAAGTGGGTCCAGGGAAACACTCTCACACAGATACAGCTATTATTTATCTTTATTAAGCCTACTTTGTGAACTATACCTCAGATCTAACACAATATTTCATTAACAGTATATGAGAGATTAGAAGAACACAACATCAATCACACACAACAACAGGATATATGTGGTTCACCCTCTCCCTAGGGCTACCTCCACATAATTGTGCTTTGTAATATATTAGATGAAATCATGTAGTTCTATCTGCACTTAGCTTGCAAATCTCTCTCTTTATTTCTCTTCTCCTCTCTCCCCTCCCTATGCACCCAGCTGCAGGGTTGATCTTTGCACCCAGCTAAAGATCTTACAATACAAGAATGATCTCTCTTTCTCACAACACTTCTCTCTCACAGCCATGGATGATTTTAGGGGCTAAATTTCTCTCATGGGCTAATTTTCCATTGTTTTTCCAAAAACGAGATTTTCTATTTTAAAAATGATTCGCCCAAATTCTATAGGATAAAATGATTTTACCTTAAAAATCGCCAAAATTTTATAAAAATTATAAAAAATCCTTAGAAATTTGAATATTTTTACAAAACTATCGCCAATCATTTATAGTTGGCATATGAAGGATTAGTAAGATTCACCACGGTTTCTACATTTTAAAATAAATTTCCATCCTTAAAATCAGCCCTGCTCACAGCAGTAATAATCACTCATAACATGCACGAATGACAAATCAACCCATAACAACAACAACAACCCGATCTCAGGTCCTCTAGACCTTTATTTATACATTACAATGACTCTTGGACATCGTTAGGCCAAACCTAGGTGTCAAAACCCTAAATAACAAAACCCTAGGTGTCTAAAACCCTAGCTCAATTTGACCCACATTTTTAGGGCTTCACCAACCTATCTTTCTTTGTTTCTTGCGAGGTGCTCCAAAGAATCCATTGGTGGATTTTTCCACTTTTTGAGTCATCCATTATCCATATTCCTTGTTGATCTATCTTCCTTGATCTCCTCATCCAATGGATTTCTTTCTCTTACTTCGCTCTGTCTTTTCTTCTCTTTTGGAAACTTTGACCCAATCTTAGTCAACTTGTTTTCAGCGCAGTTCACACTTCACACTTCTTTCCTTAATATTCTCAACCTTCCATAACCAAGGGCCAACAAGCCCCCAACACTCACATGTGACTCGTCTCGAGGCATTTCAGATATGAACCTTATTCAACTTCAGACTACGCGAGGAAGCCTATGGTTTATGCTCTGTCCCACACTTCTTCCCTTGTGTAGACTATATTTTCTATGTCTGGTACCCAGTTACAACTGCACCTGGTACCTAGACCCTTTTTCTCATGCTTCTATTTGGAGCTGCAAGGCAATGTTGGCAGCCAATTCAATTTTTTCCATTTCCCTATAAGCTTCCTACACGGATGTCTTCTGAACTTCAAATCGTCATCACATTTTGCCAATAGACGATGTTTTCATTTCTTACGACACTTGTAAATTGGTTTCCATTTAGTTTTCACGACTGTAAGCGTAAAAAATCCTCCATCGTTAGTTGAACTGTCATGATCTTTTGAATGGCACTTACCTTTGGATTATTATTATGTGGCTAAAAGGATTTTCGAACTATGCCTATTTGCCTATTTTTACTTTGATTGCGCAATTTGATTTTATTAAACCTATGAGACATTGAGCATGTGGGTTTATATTTGATTCATTGAATCACATAAGGGTCATGGTTTATTTTTGTTTTTATATATAATGTGATATTTATGTTAAATTTTTATATAGCCCTTGCCTTGTCAATTTTATGAAATCGATTGTCACAATGTTTGAAAACTTTTGATTAACACATTTATGCAATAGCGTGTGGTTAACATTTGGGTTTGATTTTACATAGAATATTCATGGTTTGAAATATTATAATGGCACATTGGTATATCATCCACCATTTAATTCTTTGGTTGAATGAATGATATGGTTTTGAGCTGTGTTATGATTGATTGAACAGAGGATTAATTGGCGGTTGTACTTTTCCATTACTATTATGCATGGCGATGAATAATCCCACCACCCTCGCATGCGCACATTAATGCTTCCCCTTTGATCATTCGTAGATATTATCCCGAATGACTCTGCTCCTGTGTGTTGATGAATGTGACCCAAACCCTTACCATGTGCTCGCGCCATGGCTCCTATTGTCCGAGCTGAACCTAATGGTAGCCAGGCTCTATTGATGTTCAACAGTGCCTGCAGCGACCTCGAGGACAATGGGTGGATCCTGTTCATACAGAAGTTTGATGGTTTTAACCTCTGCATTTCTAGGCAATTTTCCATGACCTTTGATGGATGTCGAGCCAAGCTCGACGATGTTCAATTACAAATTGATGAGCAATTTATCAGTCTTTCTACAGGTTTTCCTGCTACTGGACAATGATGGTCCAAGAATTGTAAAGTAGAAGAGGTCCCTTGGACTCTTCTCTTCCAGTCATGTAGGGTTATCTCCTGTGACAAATGTTTACCCATGACCATGCTGAAATAGCATTGGCATGAGTTGTTGATGATTATCAAATAGTTTATCACCTACGAAGGTCGATACGGTTTTGTTTTCTTGCACCACCTTCATTTTCTTATGGTTTTTATGGGTTATCAACTCAATATGCCGTATTATCTGCATAGGAGCCTGTTCAAAATGTCTAAGAAATACAAAAAGAACCAGGCTGATAGCAGCCTTTTTCACTTTGGGCTGGTTAAAATTATTGTTGTCTATCATTTGGGGTTACACGGAGACTGTTGGAACAATTTTCTTACTCGGAATGATTTTGTGGATTCGAACCCACCACAGGTTAACAAACCTATGGTGAGCGAAGATAAGACTGTACCCCTGATACCCTATAGTATTTTGTTACCTAAATCCTTACCCGACTCACCTATCGACCTACCCCACTCTGTGACCAAGGATGTCGAGACTGTTAAGCCCATGGGTAAGAAACCTAAAGCCAAACCTACTGCAAAATCCAAAGGAAAAAAGAATTCCCGTCTAATTTCTCGGATGGCGAGGAACAAGCCAAAACCTCCTGTCAACCTTAACCCTATCGTGTTGAGTGAAGACTCTGACTCGGAAGTGGAAAGTTTCCTGGCAAGTGAATACCCCTATTCGGAAGGTTTGTGTGTTGAACTCTCGTTTGACTTTGTGTCAAACCTACCACCTTGCTTGCAAAACGACCCTAACTACCCTAGCATTAAGTTGCCTTGTGAAACCTCCGGTCATTCATCCAAACCCTCTCCTGCTTTGCCTAAGCCTATAGCACCACCCTGTGATCAATGTGGCTCGTGGTTAGAGAGGTATTATCTTGATGTGCCAATGCTACAGTCTAGAATTCATTCTTTGGAGGACCAAGTTGCACGGCTTACCAGTCAAAAGGCTGAGTTGCAAGCCGCTGATAAGAAATAGAGGACAACAATTTCTATTTTGTTTAAGAATGTGGAGTTAGCTAAAATGGTCGTGAATTCAAAGTTGGCATAGTTTGTGCAGCCTCACTAGTATGTTCTATCACTTGTTTATATAACGAATTTAAATTCTTTTAATAGCTTTGATTATAGCGTGGATTTGCTCTGTCACATTATATGCATTATGTACATAGTTTTGTTTTAATTAATGGAATTTCGTTTTCCCAGTTTAGATTTGATTGGATTTTATTTGATTCGATTGATCGTGGTATGGATTTGATTAGATTCTCTGTTGCTAATTGAAGTCATTTCTATCTATTCTAAACACAAGCTGTTTCTCGTATTTCAATTTTGAACACAATCAAGTTTCTATTCGAATTGGTTATAATGTATACGATATGATTAGCAATAATGGTTAATCATTGCGGTTTTATGTTCCATATGATTTTCGACCAACAGGCATACAATTTGGACTACGTTCAATATGTTTCTGTTTATATGCACCTGAATCGTGAATAGATACGAATAGTAACAGTTATACCCAGACGGTTGATTCGCGTTGGTTTACTCCACCATGTTATCAGTTCAATTCATATTGTATTGAATATATTGTTTAAATTGGATTTGAGGAACGAAAGTGATTATATCCAGGTTCACGATTTGTTTCTATATTTAACTCAGTCATGATTTGTTTTGATTGTTGCCCAGTTTACGATTATCACCTCTGTTGATCTGATGATGGTGGTGATCACTATTAATTGATCCTGTCTGTTGACTATGTAACACTCAACGATCAAAATCTATGGCGAATTTTGGTTGATGTTGTTATGAATGTTTTATTTACCCATAATTGCAACAGTCTTTCCATCTTTGTATTTAATTAAAACAACATGAATCTTATGCTACCATAATGAATGGATTATGATTGTGTTGGATTAGATCGTATCACACACAATATGACTCACTATTAATTTCATTTGAATTGAAACAACCTTGTTACTGTTTGACCCAATTTTATGGTAAAAGTAAAACAGAGTATTCTTACCCCTGTTTTCGATTGAATCACTGTTGATTTTGTTTAATTTGAATGATAAATTCATTTGAATCATTAGTGATTCGTTTTTAATGTTTATTGAAAGAAAATTGGATTTGATTCTTTTAAAGAGATTTGATTTGATTTTTATTTGATCCTGTATGCTATTTTAGACTAGCTATAGAATCAGATGATTCTGTAGCTAAGTCTGTAAGATTAGATTTTTATTGTTTTGTTCATAAAATATCTTTCTAACTTGATATTTTTGGTCTATTGCAGATGAATTCAAAATTTCAGTGGATTTGATAAACAGTGAGGGGATATTTGAAATATTTCACTTGCATTTTAGTTTCCTAGTTTTAGTTGATCTTGGGATATCTCCCAGATTATGTAAAACAATTTGATATGATCTACAGGGAGGTTTTACCCTATGGAGAGACTTATATATACTTATTATTTTTGTAATAATGTTCATCCTCATTCGTGGGAGAACAAGGATATGGAATTTTAATAAAGACTGAAGAAGAATTTGGTGTTTTGTTACATCTTTAGCTTCTCATTATATCAATATTTTGTTTCATGTTGTGTATATCAATTTGTATCTGGTTAATGACTACTTTAGCTATATTAATCATGTGCAAATGATATAATTTAATCAATGTAATCCATATTTGATTTCTTCCAAGTATTTAAAAGACATAGCAATTGTTTAATTCAGTTTATGAATGGCAGATTTCTCTTCTTCATAAGTTGAATTATTAAGTATAATTTTTTGCATAACAGGTTTCCCTTATTGCAGAGATTTATAAATCATAAAATTATTATGATTTTTTATATCTTGTTTGTGTTGTAAACAACTCAAAGAGCAGCACAGCCTATCGTTTACGAGAAGCTTCTGGATCAACTGGAGTGAGTTTGCTTTCTCCGACCAGCTTCGAAGTCATCACACACAGGACAAATTAGGAGCGTTTCCATGTCAGTTTGTCATTTATTTAGTATATTTATTAGTAGTTTAATTTAGATAGTAGTTTAGTTAGATTTATAGGTAGAATTAGTATATTAGATTGTTTAATTTCAGTAAATATATTAGATCATTTAATTTCAGTAAGTTTCATTTCTTATTCATAAAATATAAAAATAAAAAATATTTCTGGCTGTCTTAGGGCAGAAAGCAAATGAGTTTTACAGGTTTTATTCAAATCTGTTACTTGTAGATATTGTATATTTGTGAATAAGTTGTAGTATAACAAGTAGTTAGACGACTAATTATTAGAGTTAGTGTAATAGTAATTAGTAGATTATATGTAATAGATAGAGTAGTTTATATTTAGTTTTAGTTTCATTTAGTAGTTTGTTTTAAGTAGATTAGTGTATTAGTTTGTTTTGTTAGTTTTAGTTAGTTTAGTTTGTTTTATTAGTTTTAGTTATTTTAGTTAGTTTTAGTTTGTTTAAATAGATTATTTAGTTCAGGTTAGTTTTCTCTTTGGTTTTCTTAGGACCTCAGAGCGGCCAACGGAGCCGTTAAACCCATCAGGGTGCTTCATTCCAAATGGCTTGGGTTATTTAGACAACCCCGAACCAGTTCCACTCTCTCAATTGATGGATAGACAATTTTGTCCATCAACAAATGGCACTAGAAGGAGGTCCTAAACTTAATTAATGGCACGAGGCGGTCGTAAGACTCCTCCCCCCCCTAATC
>SNQJ01S0148045.1:23590-39422 GCA_010110895.2 Picea sitchensis
GGCCTTGATATCATAGGTCCTATTAACCCTCCATCCTCACAATAGCACAAGTATATTGTGACAGCCACATATTACTTTACTCGATGGTCCGAAGCTACTGCGCTAAGAACTGTTAACACCAGTCAAGTGATTGCTTTTCTAAACTCAAATATCATCACTCGTTTTGGTATCCCTGATTGTCTAGTCTTTGATAACGCTTCATACTTTTCTTATCTAGATATGAGTGAGTTTGCTTTGGAGAAAGGAATAAAGCTGAAATATTCTGCTAGTTACTATCCCCAGGGCAACGGCTTAGCAGAATCAACAAACAGAAACTTGATCAAAATTATCAAGAGAACCGTGGCTGAAAATCACAAGAACTGGCACAATGCATTACTGAACACGCTGTGGGATGATAGGGTAACACCCAAAGCTGCTATAGGTAACTCCCCCTTTTTTCTCGTTTATGGTAGAGAAGCCATTCTGCCACCTCACATTCTTCTTCCTTCGCTTCAATTCTCACAAAAAGTCCAAGAAGAAGATTGTCCTCCTTTAGAAAGCCGTATTAACGCTTTGATGAAGTTGGAAGACGTAAGAACCCAAGCTAAGCGCAAGTTAGATCAACATCAACAATTGATTAAAAGTTGGTTCGNAAGTAGGCAATCTTGTCTTGAAGTGGGACAAACCACATGAAGGAAAGGGTGAACACACCAAGTTTCAAAACTTATGTCTTGGGCCATTTTTAATTGCTAAAAAGTTGGGTCCTAGTTCCTTTCGATTACAGAATCTTGAAGGGCAGCTTGAAACCTACCCGGTGAATGGCCAAGCCCTGAAAATATACTTTGCTTGATAACTACCCTTGTATATTATGTAAATATTTCTTTGGTTTGCATTTTTTCGTTTGCTTTCTATTTTGATTTTGATTTGAATTGATCAGTTTTTTGTGTTTTTTTTTGAAAAGATATGCCTACCTACATCATTGAGCTATTCAGACAAAGACAATAGAAAATTCCTTTGCTGAAATAACTTCTGAAAATTTTACGAACATCAGTGATATATTTCTAAAATTGATATTTATGTTGGAAAATTTTGTTGTTTGAAAGAAGTTTACTGATTTCAATCTCTAAGAAAATTTTTTCATGATCATCTATTATCTTTTTACGCTGTCCCTTTTCCATAAAGGAATGAATCAAAAGATGTCTCCCTGTCATAGGAAGTTTTTTTTTTAAAAAATTCTGGAGCTGAATAAAGGATAGTGTTAAAAAATTCTGATGAGGTCTAAAAAATATGTTAAAATATCAAGATTATCAGTGTCACCCCGCTCAGCAATCTACAAAAAGAAAAAGAAAATAAAAATATTAATAAGAGCTATGGGAAGTGCTTGTAAACCCACCGGGATACTGAACAGGTCTGCTGGCAGTGGGTAAATGCAAGCATGGCGCCAAGAAAACTTCGTCGGGGCACTGAACAGGCCTGCTGGTAGCGAAGCAATGTCGGGTACATGAAAATCTGCAAAAAACCTCTTTAATGTCCTTTATTCTGATCTAGAACTTCTTGACAGGATACAGATGTCAGAGTGGGTTAAATGGAAACCCTGTCGAGGCTATGGACGTCTGCTGGCAGCAGTGTCCATGCCAACAGTATTGAATATTTTATCATTAATATTGTGACTTGCTAGTCTTAAGACTGTTATCAGTTTTCATCTTTTAAAACATCGCTGGAAAACATGGTAAATGATGATGTTTGTACGATTTTCTGGTTGTTGTTTTAGAATTGAAATTTTCTTTGCTGTCCCAATCTAAATTTATTTCTTTTGACAGAGATAACTGCTTCTACCAGTGTGTCGCCATTGTTGGCAGCCAATTCAATTTTTTCCATTGCCCTATAAGATGCCTACACCTATGTCTTCTGAACTTCAAATCATCGTCACATTTTACCAATAGACGATGTTTTCATTTCTTATGACACTTGTAAATTGGTTTCCATTTAGTTTTCACAACTGTAAGCGTAAAAACTCCTCCATCGTTAGTTGAACTGTCATGATATTTTGAATGGCACTTACCTTTGGATTATTATTATGTGGCTAAAAGGATTTTTGAACTATGCCTATTTGCCTATTTTTACTTTGATTGCGCAATTTGATTTTATTAAACCTATGAGACATTGAGCATGTGGGTTTATACTTGATTCATTGAATAGCATAAGGGTCATGGTTTATTTTTCTTTTTATATATAATGTGATCCTTATGTTAAATTTTTATATATCCCTTGCCTTGTCAATTTTATGAAATCGATTGTCACAATGTTTGAAAACTTTTGATTAACACATTTATGCAATGGCACGTGGTTAACATTTGGGTTTGATTTTACATTGAATATTCATGGTTTGAAACATTATAATGGCGCATTGGTATATCATCCACCATTTAATTCTTTGGTTGAATGAATGATATGGTTTTGAGCTATGTTATGATTGATTGAACAGAGGATTAATTGGCGGTTGTACTTTTCCGTTACTATTATGCATGGCAGTGAATAATCCCACCACCCTCGCATGCGCACATTAATGCTTCCCCTTTGATCGTTCGTAGCTGTTAGCTCGAATGACTCTGCTCCTGTGTGTTGATGAATGTGACCCAAACCCTTACCATGTGCTCGCGCCATGGCTCTTGTTGTTCGAGCTGAACCTAATGGTAGCCAGGCTTTGTGGATATTTGATAGTGCCCGCAGCAACCTCGAGGACAATGGGTGGCTCCCGTTCATATATAAGTTTGATGGTTTTAACCTCTGCATTGCTAGGCAATTAGCCATGACCTTTGATGGTTGTCGAGCCAAGGTCGGTGATGTTCAATTACAAATTGACGAGCAGTTTATCAGTCTTGCTATGGGTTTGCCTACTACTGGACAACGATGGTCCAAGAATTGCAAAGTAGAAGAGGTCCCTTGGACTCTGCTCTTCCAGTCGCATAGGGTTAGCTCCTATGAAAAAGGTTTACCCGTGACCATGATGAAACAACGTTGGCATGAGTTGTTGATGATTATCAAACAATTTATCACCTGCGAAGGTCGGTACGGTTTTGTTTTCTTGCACCACCTTCATTTGCTTATGGTTTTTATGGGTTATCAGCTCAATATGCCATATTATCTGCATAGGAGCCTGTTCAAAATGTCTAAGAAATACAAAAAGAACCAGGCTGATAGCAGCCTTTTTCACTTTGGGCTGGTTAAAATTATTGTTGTCTATCATTTGGGGTTACACGGAGACTGTTGGAACGATTTTCTTACTCAGAATGATTTTGTGGATTCGAACCCACCACAGGTTGACAAACCTATGGTGAGAAAAGATAAGACTGTACCCCCGGTACCCTACAATATTCTGTTACCTAAACCCTTACCCAACTCACCTATCGACCTACCCCACTCTATGACCAAGGATGTCGAGACTGTTAAGCCCGTGGGAAAGAAACCTAAATCCAAACCTACTGCAAACTCCAAAGGCAAAAATAATGCCCGTCTAATTTCTCAAATGGCGAGGAACAAGCCAAAACCTCCTGTCAACCTTAACCCTATCGTGTTGAGTGAAGACTCTGACTCGGAAGTGGAATGTTTCCTGGCAAGTGAATACCCCTATTCAGAAGGTTTGTGTGCTGAACCCTCATTTGACTTTGTGTCGAACCTACCACCTTGCTTGCAAAACGACCCTAACTACTCTGGCATTAAGCTGCCTTGTGAAACCTCCAGTCATTCATCCAAACCCTCTCTTTCTTTGCCTAAGCCTACATCGCCACCCTGTGATCAATTCGGCTTGTGGTTAGAGAGGTATTATCTTGATGTGCCAATGCTACAGTCTAGAATTCATTCTTTGGAGGACCAAGTTGCACGACTTACCAGTCAAAAGGATGAGTTGCAAGCCACTGATAAGAAACAGAGGACAATAGGTTCTATTTTGTTTAAGAATGTGGAGTTAGCTACAACGGTCGTGAATTCAAAGTTGGCATAGTTTGAGCAGCCTCACTGGTATGTTCTATCACTTGTTTATATAATGAATTCGAATTCTTTTAATAGCTCTGATTACAGCGTGGATTTGCTCTGTCACATTATATGCATTATGTACATAGTTTTGTTTTAATTAATGGAATTTCATTTTCCCAGTTTAGCTTTGATTGGATTTTCTTTGATTCGATTGATCGTGGTATGGATTTGATTAGATGCTTTGTTGCTAATTGAAGTTGTTTCTATCTATTATAAACACAAGTTGTTTCTCATATTTCAATTTTGAACACAATCAAGTTTCGATTCGAATTGGTTATAATGTATACGATATGATTGGCAATAATGGTTAACCGTTGACGTTTTATGTTCCATATGATTTTCGACCAACAGGGATACAATTTGGACTATGTTCAATATGTTTCTATTTATATGCACCCGAATCGTGAATAGATACGAATAGTAACAGTTATACCCAGATGGCTAATTCACGTTGGTTTACTCCACCATGTTATCAGTTCAATTCATATTGTATTGAATATACTGTTTAAATTGTTTTTGAGGAACGAAAGTGATTATATACAGGTTCATGATTTGTTTCTATATTTAACTTAGTCATTATTTGTTTCGATTGTTTCCCAGTTTACGATTATCACCTCTGTCGATCTGATGATGGTGGTGATCACTATTAATTGATCCTGTCTGTTGACTGTGTAACACTCAGTGATCGAAATCTATGGTGAATTTTGGTTGATGTTGTTATGAATGTTTTATTTACCCATAATCGCAACAGTCTTTCCATCTTTGTATTTAATTAAAACAACATGAATCTTATGCTACCATAACGAATGGATTATGATTGTGTTGGATTAGATCGTATCACACACGATATGACTCACTATTAATTTCATTTGAATTGAAACAGTCGTGTTACTGTTTGACCCGATTTTATGGTAAAAGAAAAACAAAGTATTCTTACCCCTGTTTTCGATTGAATCACTATTGATTTTGTTTAATTTGAATGATAAAGTCATTTGAATCATTAGTGATTTGTTTTTAATGTTTATTAAAAGAAAATTGTATTTGATTCTTTTAAAGAGATTTGATTTGATTTTTATTTGATCCTGTATGCTATTTTAGACTAGCTACAGAATCAGATGATTCTGTAGCTAAGTCTGTAAGATTAGATTTTTATTGTTTTGTTCATAAAATATCTTTCTAACTTGATATTTTTGGTCTATTGCAGATGAATTCGAAATTGCAGTGGATTTGATAAGCAGTTGGGGGATATTTGAAATATTTCACTTGCATTTTCGTTTCCTAGTTTTAGTTGATTTTGGGATATCTCCCAGATTATGTAAAACAATTTGATATTATCCACAGGGAGGTTTTACCCTGTGGGGAGACCTATATATACTTATTATTTTTGTAATAATGTTCATCCTCATTCGTGGGAGAACAAGGATTTGGAATTTTAATACAGACTGAAGAAGAATTTGGTTTTTTGTTACAGCTTTAGCTTCTCATTATATCAATATTTTGTTTCATGTTGTGTATATCAATTTGTATCTGGTTAATGACTACTTTAGCTATCTTAATCATGTGAAAATGATATAATTTAATCACTGTAATCCATATTTGATTTCTTCCAAGTATTTAAAAGACATAGCAATTATTTAATTCAATTTATGAATGGCAGATTTCTCTTCTTCATAAGTTGAATTATTAAGTATAAGTTTTTGCATAATAGGTTTCCCTTATTGCAGAGATTTATAAATCATAAAATTGTTATGATTTTTTGTATATTGTTTGTCCTATAAACAACTCAAAGAGAATCACATCCTATCGTTTACGAGAAGCTTCTGGATCAACCGGAGCGAGTTTCCTTCATCTGACCAGCTTCGAAGTTATCACACACAGGACAAATTAGGAGCATTTCCAGGTCAGTTTGTCATTTATTTAGTATATTTATTAGTAGTTTAATTTAGATAGTAGTTTAGTTAGATTTATAGGTAGAATTAGTATATTAGATTGTTTAATTTCAGTAAATATATTAGTTCGTTTAATTTCAGTAAGTTTCATTTCTTATTCATAAAATATAAAAATAAAAAATATTTATGGCTGTCTTAGGGCAGAAAGCAAATGAGTTTTACATGTTTTATTCAAATCTGTTACTTGTAGATATTGTATATTTGTGAATAAGTTGTAGTATAACAAGTAGTTAGATGACTAATTATTAGAGTTAGTGTAATAGTAATTAGTAGATTATATGTAATAGTTAGAGTAGTTTATATTTAGTTTTAGTTTCATTTAGTAGTTTGTTTTAAGTAGATTAGTGTATTAGTTTGTTTTGTTAGTTTTAGTTAGTTTAGTTTGTTTTATTAGTTTTAGTTATTTTAGTTAGTTTTAGTTTGTTTAAATAGATTAGTTAGTTTAGGTTAGTTTTCTCTTTGGTTTTCTTAAGACCTCAGAGCGACCAACGGAGCCGTTAAACCCGTCAGGGTGGTTCATTCCAAATGGCTTGGGTTATTTAGACAACCCCAGACCGGTTCCACTCTCTCAATTGACGGACGGACAATTTCACCCGTCAACAGGTAGCTGGTTGTCATAGTACAATTTCAACTAGCTCCCATTCACCAAACCTTCCTTCTATTCTCCATTCAAAGTTTTCAACTGCGCAGCTCCTCTTTCTGTAATGTAAGAAACCTCATATGGCCCAAGCCAATGTGTCCTAAACTTTCCTCTATGATTCATGAACTTGTTGTCATATACCAATACCAGATCTCCTTGCTTGAAGGATTTCTTCTTGATGTGCCTATAATGATAGGCATTTTCTCGTTCCTTACGTACCTATTGATGGAATCCTACAATAAATCGATATTCTTCTAGTTCTACCAACTGCGCAAGCCTCTCCCAAATAGTGTTAGTGTCATCCATATATGTGAATGTTGCAATTATGAGGCTAGGAACCAAATATTCCATAGGGACAACTGCTTCTAGACCATACACCAACTTAAAGGGAGTCTTCATTGTTAGCTTCTTGCAAGTAGTTCTATAGGCCCATAGCACTGCATGTACTCTCAAATCTTAGTCATCCATGTTCACACTATAATTCTTCATCAGCGTTGTCTCCAAGATCTTGTTGAAAGCTTCGACTGTACCATTCTCCTGTGGATGGTAAGGGGTGCTCTTCTGGTGATGAAATTCAAATTCCTGAGTCAAGGCTTCAATAGTCTAATTAATAAAATGCGTACCTTGATCACTCATCATGGTCTTCGGGCATCCAAACCTGGTTATGATATCCTCAAATATAAATTGCACAGCTATAGTTACACTACAGTCCTTAACTTCGCTTTCTTCTTCCCATCTTGTCAAATATTTTTTCACAGTAATGATGTATCTAGCTCCTATGCGCTTCCCTGGTGGTTTTATAGGTCCCACAAAATCAATTGCCCATTTCTCAAATTCCTGCAAAGTCAGCTGTGGTGGTAAATTCATATCATCTCTTCGGGAAGGCTTCCCAACTCTTTGGCATACATCATAGGTTTTATAGTATTCCTTAGCATCTTTATGTAAAGTAGGCCACTAGAGGCTAGCTCTAAGAACCTTCTACATTGTTTCTTTCCCTGCGTAGTGTCCTCCTGCAATGCCTTCATGCACTTCTTCTAAAATCAATGGTATTTCTTCCTTCATAACACATTTCCTTAGGATCTCATCAGGTTCCATATTGTATATTTTTCCAACTATAAGTGAAAAATCGGCAGCACGTACTACTAGTTGTTTCTTCTGAATGACTGTGTATTATTATTAACAGGAACTGGACTATCTCAGTGAAATGATCATCAATATTCCTGATGGCCAATAGTTTTACATCATGTAGTGTATCCTCCAAACTAGTAGGTTCCTCTCTATTCTCTAACCTAGACAAATGATCAGGTCCCTTGTTCATTCTCCCTAGCTTGACCACAATCTCAAAATCATATTCCTAGAATAACAGTAGCCATCTGCATATTCTTCCCCCCAACATTGGCTTGTTGACTAGGTATTTCAACATGGAGTGATTAGTGAATATCTTAAAGTGGCCTCCCAACAAGTAGTGATGAAACTTGTGCAGTGCGTACACCATGGCTAAACCTTCTCTCTCAGTGGTGGTGTAATTATCTCTAGTGTTGAGAGATTCCTGCTAGCAAAGGCTAACGAGTGTTCAATATCTCTTTCTCTTGGTTGTGATAACATTGATCCTAATGCAATATAGGATGCATCGACATGCACATGAAATTCCTTGCTCCAATCTGGGAAAAAAAAAATAGGCGTAGTAACCATTTTCTGTTTCAGTGTGTTGAAGCTTTGCTGACATTCTTCTGTCCATTGAAACTGACAATCTTTCTTCAGAAGCTTCTCCATGGGTGATGTAATATGTGCATATCCCTTAATGAAATTCATATAGTATCCAGTATGTCCCAGCGCAGTGCGCAACTATCTAACTGAAGTAGGAGGGGGTATATCAACAATAATGGCAATCTTGGAACCCCTGCTTACACACAATATGTCCCAACAGCACTCCAAAGGGTGAAAAGAAGATGCACTTCTTCAGATTCAAGGAAATATGACATTGCATGCATTTATCCAACATTAGTCTTAAACATTCAATATGATTTTGTAATAAGATAAAAATAGTCCAATCATCAAAATATTCTTCCAAAAATTTATGTAAAAACTTCTTGAATGCTTCAACCACCACCCTAGAAAATATGGTTGGTGCATTATTCAATTAGAAAGGAATCACTGTATATTGGTAGGAACCCCATTCTTTTGCAAATGTGGTCTTTTGGGGATATTCCTTGGCAATCCTGATTTGGTGATAACCTAAAAATTTGTTTGTAAAGGAATATACCTCATGTCCTCCTACATTATCTAACACTTCGTCTGTAAATGGTGTAGGGAATGGGTCATGCAAACATGCATCATTCAACTTTCTGATCTCTACACAGATCCCGATATCTCTTGTCTTCTTATCTTGTACAACCATAAGACTAATCCATTATGACTCCTCCACAGGTTTTATGATTCCTTCTTCCATCGTTTAGTCTAGTTCAATCTTAACTTTTTCCTGATATTTGGGATTCAATCTGTAGGGTCTCTACTTAACTGGCCTTGCATCTAGTTTCAAGGGGATCTTCATCTCTCCCATGGGTCCTTTTATGCCCTTCATATCAGTGAACTTGGTTGGGAACAAGTCCTGATATTCATGCAGTTATTATGTGATCTTATCAATGGTGGAATCATCCCAGTAATATCCAAAATTAACAAGATTAGGTTCTTTATTTGTTCCAATATTAACTTTCTTTATTTTGATTGGATGTCCAATGAGAGGTAGTTCAACTCCTGATCCTTCTACATCTCTCTGTCCTTCTGTTTCTCTGATGTTCACATTCCTTGGATCATCGTCTTCATCAACATTGGTATTGTAACATCCTTGCAGTTTTTAAAGAGGTGCAGTCCATTCATCCTCTTCTTGATCCATAGGGAGGCTAGGTGCCTCCTCAAAGAATTTATTTATGATGACTTGTAGAGCTTGATCTACTAAAGGGTACTGGCTTTCAAATGAAAATGTGGCTACAAATTTCTAAATCATATCATACCAATCTGAAGAGATGAGGCACAATTGTACTTGAAGATACCAATTGATAGACGTTGTGTCTAGAGTATTGATGAATTTATGCACCCAATGTTCTTGAGGAATGATTCTCCAGGCCTCCTCACAACCTCACACATGGTCCTTTGAACATATTTTACCTATGTATCGAACTTTGCATCCTTCGATGTTGTCTGAAAAATGCATTGTCATCAAAGTATGACATCGTATCTAGTATGTGATGTTCTTTTTATGTGTCCCCCACCATATTGCTGGATTATCTTTCAATGTCTCGTCTAGTGCCAACAATCTCTGTTGTACTGGTACAACTTCTTAGAATTCCAGTAAGAACATTTCTAAGTTATTTAAACAATCAGATGTGGGCAAGTTACTTACTTTTGTGTCAATCCAACCAACTTCCTTGGTCAATCTGGCACATCTCCGCTCAGAAACTTCATACATTTTATTCTTCCAATTCTCTAGTGCTTCTTTTGAGTCTGATGAACATGCATTGTCACTTTTCCAGATTAAATTCTCGTCTATTGTAGGGTTAACGTAATCTTGTTGTCTTGCTGTCAATTTATATATATTCTCTAGCTCATATGCATGGTCATCTTATCTGATAGGTTTTGTGTATCTTCGACCTTCATTGGGATACAGAGGTTCAATGAACCTAAGGCCATCACCTTCAAATGTCATTATTCTTTTATTTAAGTCAACAATAATGGAATTGTTGAAATCCCAATGAATTCCTAACAGTGCAGGATAAGGACAACTATCATCAACTATCTAAATCACCTCGAAGTCCACAAACGTTCTTACCCCGTTGATGTCCACAGGGACATGTTCCAGCCTACCAAAGGGGCTTAATGCCTATTGAGTATCCATCCTAAGCTTGATAGGGGAATATATCAACTTAGGTTTTCCCATCAGTGCCTAGGTATGCTTCGTCATAACATTGACCTCCGACCCTAAGTCAAGGACCACATAATCTATATCATAATCTCCAATTTGAGGATTAAGGTGTAGTTCCTTATTTGTCCTTCTCTTTTTGGATTGTTTATTTACTTCTTTATTCAGTAGAGGATCTACCCTTCCTATCTCATACTGTCTGATTAAATTTTGTAGTTCTTGTATGGCTTTTTCATCCTTAATCAAGTTAGTGCAAGTACATAAGAATTCCATAATTCTACTTACCTCTTTTCCTTCTCCAGGCGAAACAGCCTCATCAAAGGCTAGGGACATTCCGCATTCTCTCACTTTTGGTTGTGCCTTTGATGAAGAAGCCCAATCTCTTCCAAACTCTTTTATTTCCTCTTCAAATGTCTACTTCGCTTTCTTTGGATTAAACTCATGTGTTTTCTCCACATATGTTGGCACAGGGGCAGAGCCAGGGTTCAACGCTACAACAACACACCAACAAAACCCTAAATATTGGCCCTTTCAACAACACCTGCGAAGCGTATGAAGTCTCACCCAAGGTAGAGGCAGGGGTGGTTGTAAGAATCAGGTGTCTACAACCTTAGTTGGGACACAGATCTGTGATTATAACATTTAGCAAGCACTTAGCATATATTATTCATCAATATTCAACCCTTATGATAGTTCACAGATAGCACAGAGCATCGCAGTAGGTACTTAGATCTAAGATAATTCAGAACTTAGCCACAATAAGATAGATTAGATTTGGCAGATCAATCACTAAGCATTTTACATACCAAATATAACATTCATTCATATCTCAGAAGCACAAAGAATAAATAGATCTATCTAAACACATCAAAGCACTTAGCAAAGGAAGAGACAAACACATCAGGTCGAGGCATAGAGCACAACACACAAATTTATCATGGTTCATCCCCACCCTGGGGCTACATCCACAAAGTCTTCTTCTTTATTAGCTTCAGTTAATCAGGTTACAACACAGAGCCTCAACCATTCTTACTCTGCATAGGACAAAAGATTTGCGCAGATCGCTAGATCCTTCTTCCGACCACTTTAGAAAAAATCCTTTCCTAACCTCCTATAATAAATTGCACGTAGCCATGCAAGACTTTTACAATCATGCACGGAGCTTTTACAATCCACATCTGATCACACAGATCTAATTACTAGCACTAAGCCAAGCCTTTGCACACTCTTACATTGCCTTAGTATCTATTTATAGATTACAAAAGTGGGCCTAAGCATGGGTAAACCCATAGGCCAACATCCCTTTCCCACTACATTAACCCAAAAACCCAAAAAGGACCCAAAAAGGGGTCTAGCTTCCATGATTTCCACTTGGCATTGCACTCCATATTTGACAAGTTGTCGAAGTCCCAAAAAAGGTAAAATATGACCAAGTGTTCCTCAAAACTTGGTCAGGGCCAACAACATCTCTTATAACTCTTGATTCTTCTATAATCTTCCCTAGATTCACCCTATATTCTCCTTTAGTATCACCTCCTCTAGTGATAACAATGACTCTAGGATCATCCCCGCGAGTTTCTGTTGAGATTAGTTGTACTTGTTGGTTCCCTCCTCGTCTTTCCTAAAGTTTGGCTAACAACGCAGGACAATCTTCTATGACATGCTCAAATGAATTGTAGTAACTACAAGTGGCACAAGGGTTCTGGTAGTCCCTTACCAAGTGACCTGGTTGTGCACAATTATAACAAATGATCTTACCTCGACCTCAACCCATGCCTCCTCCTCGTCCTCTCCTTTTGAATCCACCTCGAGGGTTGAATTTTCCTCTTCTTGGAGAGTTATACTAAGTAGTATTTCCTTCTTGTTGTACTTCTCCTTGAATTTTGTATGTGTCTCTTGATCTTTCATGCAACAGGTCATAAGCCCTACAATATTTCTCATCATTCCCCATAGATTTACAGAATGTGCAATAAATATTGGTAGGTGTATGGACATATTTTTGCAGGTAATAACATTCTCCAGGGTGATGTCCAGTTCTACATACCTCACACCAAGGTAGAGTAACTTGCTTCAAAGGGCTCGGGGCTCCTGAAGCCAAGTACTAATGAAATAGAGGACAATGCTCCTTATCATGACCATTTGATTTTCATCTGATACACCAAATATCTTCTCTTTCATCTATTTCCTTATCCTTCTTCATATCTTTGACCTACAATGATAAGCTAGTTATCTAACTCAAGATTTGACTCATACCAGAGTTGGACTCTCCCATAAGGGTTGATTCTTGTTTCATGGTGATCTCCAATGCCTCAACTTGCGAAGAGATATTTTGTTGCATCAGAGGGACTCTGATGTGTGGTAAGAGGGAAGCAATGAACCATTCTTTACTTTGTTTATCTGGAATCTGAAAAACTCAAATTGCCTTTCAAGGTCTTAAACCTCTGATCAAACTCCCAAAAATGGTCAGCTACTTTCTACTTTATTTATTTCAACCTTGTGATGCACTGCGACTCCAACTTGGGTTTCTTGAATTTTTCAATCAATGCAGTCTTGATCTCATTCAACGGTTTCGGGTGGACAACTCCTTGGATGAAATTCATGTACCAGATCAGTGCGTGGTCTCTTAGGGTAGTATCAAACTAATCTCTCTTACCAACGTCATCGATGACATTCTTAATACTCCATACATCTTTGCATAAGAACCAATGTTGATCAGGATATTCAGATACATATCCCCTAAAGGTGGGTAACCTCATCTCATCTTCCATATATCTTCCTAGGGTTCCTGACTGAGTATGCATTGAACCACTTGTACTAGTGCTCTGAGTGTTATGATAACCTATGTTACTCTGGTTACTTAATGTTGTTAAAACAACAGGGGGTGTAATAGCACTTACTTCAACAGTCTATGCAGTCTCTGAAGTTTCTGACTCTTCTTGGCAAGGTTCTTTAGTCTTCCCTTCTTTTTCCCTAACGGACTATGAATGTTCCTCATTCAATATCTCTTCTTCTTCTCCACTGTAGAACCCTTATTCCTGTGTTGGTGGTTTTTGATTCTACTCGAACAAGTTCTCCATAGGACCTTCTCTAAAGGTTCTCCCACTACACACATGTCCGACCTCTATGTCCAATGGTACTATCAAACCAGTGATATAATGTTCTTAACATAGAATTATCAACTCTCTTGACCTTCTTGATCAACTCTGAATTCCAAACCACAGGTGGTCTGAGTCTGATCTCAAACTAGGTATCTGCTAATCTAGCTAGCCACTCGTATAGCTCCATATGAATTCCTCCAAAGAAAATATCCTATATATCATTAAAGATATACCTTCCCAACCAGTATTTTGTACTAATATTAGGGTTCTTATTCTGAGCTTCAGCGAAGTCCTTCTCTTGTTCTTCTATCCACTTATGAATCTATGTCTTCGATGTAAACCACCTTGACATTCTCTCAAGAAGAACTCGGTCCCAGCAATGGAACCATTTGTTGGCATAGAGGAAGACCTGGGGTTCAGTTTTAATAGTGCACCAATAATCCCTAACTACTGGCCCTTTCGGCAACACCTACAAAGTAGATGTAGTCTCACCCGAAGTAGCTATAGGGGGTTGCAGGACACAAGTGTCTACAACCAGAGGAAATGCAAAGTGGGTCTAGGGAAACACTCTCACATAGATATAGCTATTCTTTATATTTCTTAAGCCTATTGTGTGAACTATACCTCAGATATAACACAACATTGCATTAAAAATATATTAGATATCAGAAGAACACCACATCAATCACACACAACATTAGGATATATGTGGTTCACCCTCTCCCTGGGGCTACATCCACATAACTATGCTTTATAATATATTATATGAAAGAATACAGTTATATCTGCACTTAGCTTACAAGTCTCTCTCTTTCTTTCTCTTCTCCTCTCTCCCCTCCCTGGGCACCCAGCTACAGGGTTGATCTTCGCACCCAACTGAAGATCTTACAATACGAGAATGTTCTCTCTCTCACAACACTTCTCTCTCACAACAGTAATAATCACTCATAACATGCACAAATGACAAATTAACCTACAACAACAACAACAAAAAAACCCAATCCCAGGTCCTCTAGACCTTTATTTATTCATTACAATGACTCTTGGACATCCTTAGGCCAAAACCTAGGTGTCAAAACCCTAAATACAAAAACCCTAGGTGTCTAAAACCCTAGGTCAATTTGAACCACGTTTTCAAGGCTTCGCCAACCTATTTTTCCTTCTTTCTTGCAAGGTGCTCCAAAGCATCCATTGGTGTTTTTTTCCTCTTTCTGAGTCATCCATGATCTATCTTCCTTGTTGATATCTCTTCCTCGATCTCTCAGTCCAATGTATTTCTTTGTCTTACTTTGCTCCGTCTTTTCTTCTCTTTTGGCCACTTTAACCCAATCTCAGTCAACTTGTTTTCCATGCAGTTTGCACTTTGCTCTTCTTTCCTTAATCTTTGCAACCTTCTGTAACCAAGGGCCAACAATCCTCCATAGCTCTGTGGACTAGAATGATGTCATCCTCAGTGAGAGTGGCTTCCAGCTATGGCTTATTGGTGCGCATTTTCTTCCTTATTGGAGTTTTCTTCGAATTAAATTTCCTCTTCTGTAGGGTCACTGTCACAATAGGGGGATCTTCAGGTAGTGGGGTTCTAGCTCCTATGACTGGTGATGAAGGGAGGTCAACTATAGATTCACCTCCTCCTTGCTCTTATTCTCCTTCATCTCCTCCTCCCTGTGCTTCTGCTTTGTCTTCTCCTCCTCCTGGCGAGCTAGACCCATTATCTTCAACGTTTTCCTCTTCATCCTCTTCGTCACTTTATGTCTCATGGAATTCAACCTTCTTTTTGCGTTCCCTCTGCTTCTTCATCCCACTAGATTTTCTGACATGTTCAACTCGCGTAACCATTAGTCTTCCTATAGTATCAATGTCAGATAACTCTGCATCGATGATAGGTAAAAGAAATTATTTTTGCCATTCCTTTATAATATGTTCCATATCATCATCCACGAGCTTATAGTATGACTGGAAAATTTCTTGGTGCTAATCTCTTTGCATGGTGATGTAAATGAAGTGTGGATTAGTGTGGAAATTTTCTATGGGCCGGTACTGATGTAGGGTACGTGGTGTCATACGAGGGAATGATTCAATGAAAACTTTCAACTGTTGATAATATATGTGAAACACAACATTAGACTGCCACTGCTTCGTCATGTCATTGGTATACCATGGGGTGGAAAAATGAGTGACTAGGGGCTTTGTAGTTTCAATCTCTGGGAAACTGCCTCAT
>SNQJ01S0148045.1:47244-57786 GCA_010110895.2 Picea sitchensis
AACCCATAAAGGGTAAAAACCTCTTCTTCTTGATATGATAAATAATCTTTACATTATGTACATTTTCGTACTTATGAGCTACAATTCATTGTGAGGTTGCCACCTTTGTTTTGCAAGTTGCAACTTGCTAAGAGAACCAACTCTCTGGATTCTCTAGTACCCACTAAAAGGAAGCACCAACTCCCTAAGTGTTCCAGTACCAACTATATGGAAGCACCAACTTCCAGTCACACAGGCATGACCTATATAATAGGAAACAATAGTTCTCCCTTGCACCACCCTACCACCCTGATTTTTCTGGTTGCAACCAGATGGAAGCTACAAATCCCTATGTTCAAGAACCCACTTGAACCTTTGAGGACAACAGTCCTCCCTAGCACCTCAATACCACCCTGTTGTGAGGGAAATCTCCTTACGGACTAGAAAATAGGGTTATACTTTGCATCCAGTTATGACCAAGAAAAAAACTACTTTCTACCTTCGTCCCCAGACTTAAATCTCATTTCTTCTTAGTAAATACATGGCCAGATCAACCTACATTGTTCTGGGTGTTTTATGTCGATCCTCTTTCGCACTTGATCACTTGTTCATGGTTCTCCTTCCAAAGATGGCTTGCATACAAGACAAGAAATGACTACACATGCATCTTACCTATAGACTAATGGGTTATAGATTCAAACATGTACTTAACAAACAATGAATAACTCATGAATTCGGACGGGAAAATCATTTTCTTTATTACTTTGAATGAATCAAATTACAAAAAAAATTGAGATTGGCCACCGCTCCGTGAACCTGATCCCGGGCTCCTCTTCAACTGTCCTCCAACTTCTTTTCTTTGTATCTCTTCTGGCACAAGGATGGCTAAAGGGTTGGGACAATGGGAATATGAAAATGGGCATAGTTTCTTTGCTATATTATTTCTCCTCTAAATGGGACCCCTACCCCTTCTTTTATAGGCTAGAAGGAGCTAGGTATTTGGATGAAACCTCGGCCATGCATGGCTGAGAGTTTTAGTTAACTCACCCAAAGTTGTGTGTTCCATCGGCAACTTTCCTTTTTTCATGCTTTTGTTGGTCCATGTGGGTTGTTTTAGGTCTCTGTGCACCTTGTACATGTTGCATGTTCTATCCCACTGCATGCACTTCACTGCGTTCATCATCATTGGCCATTCTCCTAAGATCCTTTGGCTTTACTCACTATAATAGTCTTCGACCCATTTCAATTTTCCATTCAACTCTATGATGAGTCTACACTCCACTGGCAGTTGCCTCGAGACTCTTCATCTTCTCTGTTGATCACCCTGAAGACTCTTCAAATAATCTAGAAGAAACCATTAGTGGTCTCTAACAGTTACACCGAGGCTCTTTGTCTCCTCTAGCAATCACCCTATAGATCCTCATATTCTCTGGCAGATGTAATCACATCGTTCTGGTAGATACTGAAAGAACCTCTATGCATTCATGAATTTTGGCTCCTTCTCTCTTCCTGAGGAAAACTTCACAGTGGGAATTTTATCCTTTCTGGCTAAGCCCTATCCTTTCACATGTGGCCTCAGGTGGTGACCAAATGCCTATTTAGAAGTCGTTTCATGATTTCCCATTTTGGGATATCCAGCTACGAGTTGCCTCATTCCACTCGCGAAACTCCAAAATGGAGCCTAGATTTTCTAGCTCCTTCCCCTCACTTACATTGATATGACCACTGGGTGTGACCACAACCACATTCGAAAGTGCATTTTGCGATTTTTCACTTCGCGGATTCTATAGTGAGTCCCTTGACTCCTCTAATTCTCGGTACCTAAAATGGAGCCTAGCTATGCTAGCTCCTTCCATTCACATGACCACCGGCAGTGACCAGGGGCCAAGTCCAAAAATGCATTTCGTAATTCGTGTTTTGGGGATTATGTGAAGAGTCATCTCAACTCTCCATGTCGCAAACTCCGAAATGGATCTTGAATTCTCTATCTCTTCTCTCCAACTCTCGATGATGTGACCATGAGTTATGACCCCTGTCCAATCAAATGAGCACTTCACTCTTCAGATCACTGGTCCACAACATTCTGTGATCCAATGACTATGATCATGTCCCGACCTCACATATCGCGAGTTTCCTCAACACTACCTTTGACTTTCCTGATTTGTGAGTCAGTGAAATCCCAATCTCTCACCACGTGTCCCGTAGCTCTAATGACCAACATCATTTCATGACCTTCCATATCATGAGTTCCAAAAACTCCTTCCTCTAGAATTCCTGATCTGCAAAATGCCGAAATGGATCCATATCATATCAACAGTCAAGGTTTCTCGTTTATCCAATGGCTCAGATATTTTCTCAATTTCTGTATCGCGAGTTGGAAGGTTAGGCCCCTCCTTCATTTGAACTTTCAGTCAATGAAATGCTGATCTATAGCCATGTATCATGCTCGAAGATGGACGGTCCTCCTTCTTTTAGGATTTTGCAAGCTTGCTTCACCTTGCACTTTAAAGATCGTGTAGGTTCTCCTGGATCTAATGATGGTCGGTCCTCATGCTTGGATCTAACACCTGATATCTGTCCTCCATCTGTGTGGTCCTCCTATATGGACTTATGATGTCTTTTGAGCCTATTTTCCATCAAATGATAGACACACTCTTCCCATGATGTATGCCTATGTTGTTCTTGCATGTAACCATACCATGTTGTTCTTTCCATCAATGACAAGCACGCTCTATCTGTAAATATGCCAACAAACCAACTGTAATGAAACTCATATCCTAAGTCCTAGGCTTTGCAGAAATATGTTTCTAGCTCGTTGATGAGGTAGTTTTCCCAATTCATATGCATGCCCTCCGCACAGTTTCCTGTGAGGTCCACCACGAATCCGGTGACCTGTGTGGGGCGATTCTTCCTTACTATATTCTCTGTTAAGAGTTGACAAGCAAGGTGCGTTGCGCCATCCTATATGGAGGATACCTTGTAAACTCACTTCCCATTTTCTACCTCTCCATAGGCTTCTTTGATGCATTGTGCTAAAGACTCATCCGAGGTCTTCCCTGGATAGAACTGTTGTGGGTCAAGACCCTTCAAAATTAAACCTGTGATCTAGTGGATCAACACCAGATCCACATTAATTCTTTTGTCAAGCCATATATATCTTCCATGATAGCATGGAAGAAGGAGTTTAGCGCACGCGTTAACCTCCTGGTTGCGTCCACAATGTGGAATATTCATTACGTTTAATATGGTTGACTTTGCCAACCCCTTGATCCATGGCTTCAAGACGAGGTGAGTTTTCTTTCTGGTTGTCTTCATTAAGTAATAGTGAGGAGCTAGCATGGCATAGTTCTTTCGGTATCCTAAGTTGAAGTCATTGTGCTTCAACAACGGAGTCTGCCCTAACTGACTTCCTACTATACGAACTCCTTTTAGAATGTATGTAGTGAACATGGAGTACTTGAAATCATGGGAGATACTATCATGATTAATAACATCATCTAGAGGTAGAATATACTTAGGTATCGACGGGATCTACTTCGCGTTAGCCAAATAAATACAATGCTTTCTTCTTTGTTTAGTTACAGGGTTGATGCGGGTGGAATGAAGTCTGGTCAAAGGGGAAGCATGCAGTCCCCTAGTCAACGATGCTTGAATACCTTCAGATATAGGTCTGTCGGCCATGAGTTTCCTAATAACTTCCTCGACAAACTTCTCCAAGTCGTTGGGTTTGCCCGACATTCTAGCTTTTAACAAACAACAGATAGACAAAGAGACAGGCTAGGTATACTTTAAGATAATGATAGGCAACACAGTTTGACACTTGGACAATTATTTTCTTATCTTAGTCAGTCATGGGTAGAAAAACGTGGCCCCAGTGCCACGATCGACGAGTTAAATAAGCGGGGTGGCGTGACAAATCCTCCAATGGATAGGAGCTAGATTTAAATGCTCCCATTAATGTAAATCTATCTGTTATGGCATGGTCTCAACATCCAAAAGAAGTCTATAAACCTATAAATGTGTTTCCTAACAGTTCTGGAGCATCATTATACTAGTTGGGGTGCCTCCAACGGTTATATAACTTTTCCAGGTAGAAGTCCAAATCTACGTAGAACTGTTGTTCCAACAAGGTTCAAACCCTACGAACCTACCTCCTTCAAGGTTCCAGTCTGTGAAGTCTTCCATATGGTTTCCTTAGCTTCTTGTATATTTTCCAACTTAGCCTTCTTTTTATTGAACTTCCTTCCCTTCTTTCCTGTTATCTGAGTCTCTTTAACTGTTTCTGAAATTCTCTTTGCATTTTTATTCTTATGTTCCCCTAGCGTAGTGGCTTCACACTGTTTAGATATCCTCAAAGGTTCTAAAGTTAATATCCCTTTTCTTAACACTTCCTAAGTGGGCACACTTCTCTCTTGGATAGATTGGTCCTTCAATACTTCTTGCATTATTCCAACCTTGATAGCTAATTCTTTTTCTTTCTTTCCCTCATGCGTTGTTACTTTGCTTCGTTGCTTTGACTTATCCTCTCGTTCTTCTCTTAGTTGGTCTATTTTCCTAGCTATGAAATCCCTTAATTCTTGATTTTTCTCTTTTGTAGCTTCTTCCCCTGCTTTCCTTATGATCTAGTCCTTCTCAATCCAAGTCTTACCTAAAAAAAGTGGGAAAGGGGTGTTGTCCTCAACAAACCTAATGACTTCAAATTGTTCTTCAGTCGATGTTCCATGAACAATAATAGGTACAGTAGTTACTCTTCCACATAAAGTTATCATCTTTCCCTTAAAAAATCCTATCCTTCCTAAAGAACGCACCACAATAGGATTTCCCAAAACTTCCCAAGTTTCTTCTATCATGATAATCACTTGTGTTTCTTCATCCAAGACACAGTCTATGTCGAAGTCTTTTATTGTTGCACTTATGCATTTTTTGCTTTCGAAATTTCTGGTAAACTGAAAACGTTATGAACATCCATTGTTTTTTTCAATTGTAATAACATAGTATGAACTTCCTTTGACCTTTTCTATTTATGAGTTTTTAACATACCCTTAGTCTCTTGACTATTTTCATAATTTTCTTGCCTTATGTCCCTCCCTTCAACTTTAGCAATAATCATTGGACAATCCTCAACCTCATGACCAACAAAATTACAACGAATACAAATGGGGCCTACCCCAGGGAATTCCTTAGCAAGATGTTCCGACCTTCTGCAATTATAACACAAAGTCAATCCTCATTTTCTCTTAAATGTTCCCCAAATTTTTCTTTACTGCACACTTCCTCTAGGATCATAGTGTTGGACCTGCAATCTACAAAAATTATTTCTAGGTTCTTGCATCCACTTATTATTCTAAAAAACTCTTTCTATGCATAGGAATAACTCATCTTTCTTTATTTCCATTAAATTTACTCAAATCAACTCTTTATTTCACTTGCGCCCTAGCCCTCAGACTAGGACATAGTCTATTAAACATACTTAAATTCACGCCTTCGAAACAAAAAATTTCACTTATATTTCTCTTACCAAAGCACAAAGCTTACCTCTTTTAGAATATTACCTCTTTTATTCATAACAACTTACTTCCTTGGCACAAATCTTTGCAAGTCAAGTAGAGTATTATGCACTTCAGAAGCATACCTACACATAGAGATTTCCTTTCTCTTTACTTTAGTTCCCAACAATCATAGTTTCGGTTCCCGATAATGGAACCATTTGTTGGCACAGGGGCAGACCCAGGGTTCAATGCTTAACAACACACCAACAAAACATCGACTATCGACCCTTTCGGCAACACCTGCAAATAAGACGAAGTCTCACCCGAGGTAGAAGTAGGGGGGTTACAGGGCGTAGGTGTCTGTAACCAGGCTGGGACACAAATCTGTGATAAGAGCACTTCAAAGAATATTTTGTTAATGCTTAGGAAGTGAACATGCATTAGTTCATTAACCTTATTAACATATTAGAACATAATCAAAGACAGATAAGCATAGTAACAACAAGTGATTATGCATGTTGAGAACCTAACACTTAGCATTATAAGTTAAATATAGCATTCATTTACCCTTTAACATAAGTAAAATACTTAAGCAACAAAATACACATTCGTTACGCATCATAATCAAAGAACTAAGCAAATGCATAACATAAAGAACATTGCACAAAGAAAACCATGAGACACCATATATATGTGGTTCACCCCGGGGTGGGGCTACATCCACAAACCGCTTTGCCTATTTAGTATTTGCCAAGATCTTACATCCAGTCACCCCTGTGCACTTAAGACATAGATTCAAACTGTTCACAAGACATGATATCTCTGTACTAAGCACTAGATCCTCCTTCTTAACCTTCCAAAACTAGGTCAAAGGCCCAGAGCCAAAATCTCTTATCATGGCACTTAGCACCTTCTACAAAATCACAGTCGAGAACAAAGCCTCGACCACATAAATTCCTTCGCACAATGCACTACTTGGACTACTTCCTTCTACAATACATTCCCCTTTATTTATACTTTACAAGATCTTACTATAAGGCCTAAACATGGGGAAAACCCATGGGACGACATCCTATAAGCTTGTTACAAAACCCTAGAGGACCCCTTATTGGGTCCACATAACCCTCAAAATAGGTGAGATCAATGATCTCGGCTCCGCCTGGGCGCTCTTACTTCGACCATCGTGTCGAAGTCCAAAAGTGGGCTAAAACTGACCAAAGTTTCCCCAAAACTTGATCGAGGGCCAACAAAGTCCAAAATGTCCTTTTTCGTAAATTTGTCTAATGAGACCGAAAAAGAGATAATCTACCTCTCATTAGATGTTTTCTTCAAATAATTTTATGAGCATGAAAATAACAATGTCACTCGGCTATCTTTTCATGTTTAGGGAGTTTGAAAAGAGATTAAAGAGGACTCTAGGGGGGTTCCTTTTTCATATTACCTTTTCGAGTTTGAAAAAGTGATAAAAGTTTACTCCATTACATTCTCATAATTTTATGAGCATGAGAAAGCGAAAAGACCATGCTCGATGTTTTTAACTGAAAAAACCAAAAAGCATATATACATCAAATGATTACACAAAAACACATAAAAATTGACCAAAAAGGGTTTATCCATATCAAAAGTCTAATCGCCAGACCTGTATCCTGAAATATTGACACTTTGAAAAGTTCATTAGGCTTTTACATAGGTGAAAAATATTAAAAAATAATTAAATTTTAGGTTAAAAAATGGTAAAATAGGTTAAATAGCTCAAAACAAGTTCATTTTACCACTCCACTTGTGTTTTGATCAAAACTAGTGCAAAAAACCTCTTTTACCTCCGATATTCAAGTGACAATTCTATCGCAATCCATGGACAATTCCTTGAACTGTCTCCGTGAGGTTGGTGTTCTTCCTCCCCTCTCTCTTTCTATAGAATTTTTTTTCATTTTTTATGGTTAGTTTTTGAGTTTATGGGCGATTTTCTAAGAGAAAGAGCACCTCTAGATTGTCGCAGGCTCTCCATATCGGGAAATGCAATGATCTAGGATCATCGCAGGGGTTTCATTGCTGGGGTGCGACAAGGACACACTATTGTAAACTCATCCCCTGCGATGACCACAACTCAAAAAATAAAAAGAGAAAGAACTAGGGAAGATCCCAATTTTGGATTTTTTGATGAACTAATTCATCTTTAATTGTTGTTTGGTAGACTTTCCATAGTTCATCATGCTAGAATAGTAGGAAACAGAGCATGAGGAGGAATATTACATTACAGGGAATAATCCCAACACCATCATGGCACTCCGAGAGTGTGTCTTTATTAAGTTATTCAAAGTGCAGGGAAAGAGGGCTCAATTAATTCTATTGGAGCACTTAGTCCGAATGTGGGACGTTAGCGAACAAGTCTTTCATGTTGGGGTACATACACTCACTTTAGATATTGATGACATTTATTTTTTGACTAGATTATCTCGTCATGGGTCTTGAGTGTCACTTTCGGGAAGAAGAGGAGGAGTTGAATGAATGGATTATTATGTATCACATCACTGCGCAGTTGGTAAAGAGAAACATAGTGGCAAGGTTTCCATAAAGGATGTTTAGGGCTTATCTTTGAGGACCATTCTCTATACCATTACTCGTGTGGCAGGGAGTGCAACTCCACACATGGCCTTGCAGAGCCATTTTCAGTATGATATTGAGTACATGGAGCCGCAAGTTTTCAACTGGTGTGAGGGTTTCCTCAAAAATATGAAGAAACAATTAACAAAGTGTAGGACCGATTGGCTGAAGCAATTTGGATATGGATCAATTTTGGTGTCCTTTTTCCTAGAAAGGGTCCCAGTTTTGCGCCTACAACATATGGATTGGGGTGTACCCACTTCACAGGATCCTCAGATGAAGAGATGGGTAGACTTTATGGCACATCATGGTGGCATCCAAACCTTTACATATGGTCATGTCTTCTTAAAGTGGTTAAGAGATCAGCTCATCATGATTGAGGATTATGCATATGTCAGCCATGTTTTCCATGGTGATCCCAACTTTGGCACTACCCAAGGGTTCACAATGGGAAGATATAGGTAAAATGGACTCTTTTTCATTATATGTTGTTTTTGGCATTTTAATTATGAAATTTTTATGTCATGTATCCAAGACTAATGAAGAGCTCTCAAAAATGCAGATGTGGCACCTTTTAGGCCTCCGAGATCATCTCCAATCCAGAGGTGTGGAGAGAAAGTCACAGTAGCAGGTTGAGGAGTAGTAGCTGAGGATCTCGATGAGATCAAACACAACCTCAAGGGATTGACTATAGACATACTTGAAATCAATGTCGATGAGTTACCTCGACGTTACCAATGCCATATTGTTGGCGTTTTAGTATCTATTGGTCGATTAATCCATCATGTAGCATGGGCATTGGTATGTTATCATGAGAAACATACATGATACATATGTATATGAAGCCATGTGCTTCAACATTTTGGTCTCACGACACACTTTTTTGTAACTTTTGACATTATAATACAAAGATTATATCGGCTTACTTATCTTTATGTGTGTGTGTTTGGATTTATAAATGGCGTAAATGTCTATCTAAAACATAACTAGCTAATGCATATGTTAATGTATTTAGATATTAGGAATGTGTTGATATTCAATGTAATCAAAATTTCTTTCCAAGAGGTGAATTCTCAAGTACACCCGTAATAGTGTAGGAATTCAGATGGAATAAACATTGCTTAATTGCAGCACCACGAGTTGAGAATCAAGATGTACAATTAGATGAAGGATGCCAAGTGAAATGACATCAGTTAATAACTCAATGACTTCACTATATTCCACAATATTATTAGTTTCACAACCAAGGAAAATACCATGTAGACTGATCAACTCATCCGTAGGTGCATAGATTTCCCATGCAACATGCACTAGATTTTGAGTACTGTGACTAGCACCATCAGCAAAGCCAATATAGGGTAGCCATAATGTCAACATATGGAAACCAGGGACAAGGAAAGGTAAGCAGTTTGAGGGTATAAAAATAAATGACAAAAAGAACATTAGAGTATGATACATTAAACTACAAAGCACTTATGCAAAAACACTTTAAGAATAGAAATTCTTTAGGTAAATCCCATTTCTGGGTTCACCCAAAGGAACTCCATTGTAATCAAATAGGTCATAAGCCCCTTTATCTAACACATGTTTAACTATATAAGGGCCAAGCCACATGGGATCGAATTTACTTGCCCCCAACAAATCACGATTTTGGTCATATAGAAGAACCAAATCGCCTTCAAAAAAAACATGAGGTTTAACATGTTTGTCATATTGAGCCTTGATGCGTTTATTCTGGGTTTATATTACTAACATGGAATCATGACGAGTCTTATCTAATTGCATTAAATACAGGATATGTTCTTCTTCAGCTGTGGTGTTAGGGAGAAGTTCAATGGCTAGATTTAGAGACGTAATTTCACATTCAATCGACAAAATGGCTTCGATACCATACACTAATTGGAAATGTGTGAACCCCATAGAAGATTTAATTGATGTCTGATAGGCCCATAATGCCAAAAACATCATTATGTTCTAACTTGACTTATGAATCCCTACCATCCATCAAAGTATAGTAGTTAAAAATTTGTTGATTGCTTCAAATTGCCCATTAGCCTATGGATAATAAGGGGTTGAGTTTTCATGTCGTAAAACCAATTTATAGGTAAGCTCAGACATCATAAAATTATGAAAAAGGGTGTCATGGTCGGTGATGATGGCTTGAGGGACACCAAACTTAGTGATGATATTATTGAATATGAACAGTGTTGCAGTTTTCCTGATTTTATCAAATGTAGGCATCGCCTCGGCCCACTTAGTGAAATAATCCATAGCTACAATGATGTATCTGTAAGTTTTAAACCTATGAAGTAAAGCAATGCATATATATTCTTAAGCAATACATAAATTAATCAATGGCTCATACACAAAGTACAAGAGATTTTATACCGGAAACCCTCAAATGGGAAAACCTTTATTATTTTCATTATATCGAATTTCACCATTCGCCATACAATATATACAATGTTTT
>SNQJ01S0148046.1:0-23644 GCA_010110895.2 Picea sitchensis
CAGCAACTATGGTCAGTCTAAGGACCTTGTCGATAAGGTGAAATTGTATGGTACACTTGCTAGGATAATATTCTTGTGTAAAATCCAAACAAAACAGATTTGCTTCCAATATGGCTTGTTTGGCATGCAATTAAAATTGGTGCAACGCATTGTGCCAGAGACCACGCTCTTTCTTTTTGTACTGGGGTCAAGAGTTGCATGGGATTTTTTGAGGCATCCTCGAATGGTGGTTTTAATTGGGAACAGAGGGAATTCGACCCATCATTTCCTTCTCAGGTGTGATGTAGACCATCTTATGGATAAAGATTTTAGAAAAGATATAGAAGGAAATTACTGCTAGCATAACAAATTTAAAAAATGAACTCAATGCACAACAGGTTGCAAGCCTTTTGCAATTACTTTTCCCTAAAGGGGTTCTGGATGAAAAGGATAAAATAACCATTGTTACTGGAGAAATAGTCATCCCCACTGTTGGTATTGAGATTAAACTTAAGGCTCAAAGAATAATGTCAGGCATCGGGAATTTAATGAATGTTTTAGAAGGTTATTTTTCGTTTGTTTATTATATAAGAGTAAATCCTCAAATGAAATTAATAATAGAACAGGGCAGATGTTGTGTTTCGTCGTCTGAATCGATTAATAAAATTAAGAGATATGGGGGAAAACTTACAAAACTGTTAAAAAAATTGAGGTATCAATGACAGATAAATCCTACCTTGCTCACAATAGAAGAAAATGTAAAATGCACCCTTGAAAGAACATAAGATACAGTGATCCAAGTAGCTTGCAGGTCTTGTATTTACTAATAGCAAATACAGAGGAAAAACTGCTTGCATATCAAATAACCGATAAAATGTGATTACACTAAATGTTGTACTAAGTTGCAACCACTCACTTATCAAGGAGTAACATAAAGAAAACTAGAAGTATGGAATACAAAAGGAGAACATAACTCAAACTGCACAAAATTTGGAATCCTTGTCTGCACTTATATTAATACTCACAAAGGATGAGTTTTCTTAGTTACAATACGACAAGAAGCAACCTATGTTTAATCTTCGAAATATGTATTTATAGAAAAGGTTCTCAACCCTAAGTGGTTGGAATTCTTCTTATTTCTAAAATAGTAAAAATTACAAAATGTGAAATTTGAAACGCTTCACTTGCATCTCCCCTGTCTCTTCACCATGCTGGTGGAGACGTTTTTACTTCACATACTCCAGCTCAGAAAACAATTGATCTCTAATCATGACATGTGCATCATTTGTTCCCAGACGTGTTGGCTTTCCCTTGGTTGATGCACTGAACACATCTGCCCACAAATTGCACCACAAACCTGGAGGGCTCTGTTGCATCATTTGCCTCAAAGGTATAAAACTTCATTTCTATATGAGGCGGTTTATCTTCCACCTTCCTATCTTCTGAAGATAGAGACTATAGTCTTAAGCTAGGTTTGACTATCCATTTATTCATCAGGGTAAGGTCGACCTGTTTCAATTGTAAAATTTCGACCCAAGCTTCTTCCATACTTGCCTTGAAATAAGATTGATTTTTTGCCATATCAATCTATCCCAGAGCTTCAGAGATATTATCTCTTCCCACATACAATGGCTCTTTGTCAAGAGCATAGAATGCTTCTTCACAATCTTTTTTCACCAACCTAGCCAATCGGGTTTGTTCTGAGAGGGACAATTTGGTGTCTCTGGCAACTTCCTCTTTTGTTGCTAACAGGACAACCTCCTGCAATGCAACTCTAGCTACAGTGGCCTCCTTCACTTTTATGCAAATATTATTTAAAGAGCATTTTGCCAATCGATAATAGTCTTGAATGCCTTCTATTTTATTCAAAAGGCATCGCTGGGCTGATCCTAGCTTCTCGTGTACCTCTAAAGCTTGGGCTTGGAAAGCTGATACATCAGCTGTTGTTTTTTCGGTCAAGTTTATTTTCACCTACAATTGTTTGAACAATTCCTTACTCGCCTGTGAATTTCTCTGCATCTCATCAAGGCTGATGTTGAACTATTGAATTTCCTTCTTGTCGTGGGCTCTAATCTACTCAAAGCCTTTAGTCATCTCTCTCCTGACTCCCTGCTCTACAATATTTATTTTTTCCTACAACTAGCTCACCAGCAAATCCTTCTGCTTCAACATTTCCTTCAAGTTGCCTACCGAAAATTGGTTTGCAGTGGTAAAGGCTCCTAATGAATCTTCCACGTCCATAGCGAAATCTGTTTCTTCTTAGGCATGTCCATCATACTATGCTTCTTGACAGACACACCCTCCCTCTAATGTATTTCTCTTTTTACTACAACCTTTCTCTTCTTGCTAAAGAAGATGCTGGAAGGGGGCATCTATTCTACCGAAATAGGCGTGAGATCCTCTATGAATACCACTTTGGTGCTAGGGTTCCCTCTACTGGACTGTATCGATGTGATAGATTGAATAGGGATTCCTATCTTGGTGGACGGTTGTTTCCTGGTTGTGTCAATAACTGACTTGCTTGGTGTGACTGGTGGTTGTTCTTCTCCCTTTTTTATTGAAGCTTCAGCCTAAGCTTTAGCTTGATCACCTGATGGGTTCGTCAACGCGGTATCCTCCATAGGAATCAAAACCTTGGTTTTATCCAGATGTTCTTGATCATCCTGTCCATTGGAGCTCCCTATTTCGGTGCTCTGGGTCTCAATTCTCTATGTAGCTGGAGGTGTTGGGGTTTCTCCCTGCAATACTTTGGGAAGGCCATTTCTTCAATGCTTCTGGAAGTTATAAAACGTGACCAATTTGTCTGGAGCGAGAGCTTGAACTTGACTCAAGACCTCCTGATATGACCTAGAATATTTCATCCTAAGGAGAATCTCCATGTTCATATATTTTCAAATTGTAGAGGGCCATGTGATTACCTACAACCTTCTGCGGATTATGCTTCTTAAATTTGATATTGACCAGCTTGATTTCTTCCAGGGCCGTGGATTCTACTTTCGAATGGCTGAAATCCAGCAGAGAAAACATACCAATCTGCACGAGAAAGGCGGGCCATACCCTTTTCTGTACTAATTTTAGCTCCTTACTAATTCTCCCATGCACAGTTTAATGTGCTACTTCATGGCACACCAATCGATCTGGTAAAAATTCAAGCAGAGCATGTGGAGGAACTGAACAACCGAAAACCCTAATATAGGAGAAATTCTCTTCAATGTACCAGTCTGCTATCTTTCCTAGATTAGCCACTATTTTGTTAGAAATCCTGGGAGGTGGGCAACCATATATAGCAATATTCATCGGCACCACCACCCAAATGTATATTTCGTAGAAGAAATCTTTCTCTTTATCTTCCCAAAGTTTCGAATGATAAACATGTATGGTCTCGACACTAGTTCGAGTCCATTTCTAGCCCATTAGAGGAAAATGTATCATAAAAAAGACGACGTCCATGATGTAAGCCGACATGAAAAATGGGGCAGGTTGTCCCTTGGATTTCAGTGATTGATATTCTGAAATCTCCCTAACCAGATTGTTTGACAACATCTTGGCCCAATCAAAAGAATACTCGTCTGCTACTGTCTGCATAATAGACACCCATGGTAATGAGAAATGGGATGTGTTTTCCCTTCCGTAGAGTCTACACATCATCATTACTACATACATCATGTGGGGCTCTAGTCAGGAAACTGCGTATACGCCATGGGAGTCGGCTTTGAACTTCTGAGGGCGAGAGCACCAATCCTTAATTAAGTTGGGCATGTTTCTTCCGGATTGGGCACATTCCTTCTTATCAAAGTCCATTAGGAAGTCGACATTGTAAATGAAATTGGGTGTTGGAGACAATTTGTACATTACCTGTAAATGTTCTGGCTGGAAAGACCCAACGACGGCCTTTTGTGAATTGAAGATGGTCATGGTCGGGATATCAACATCTTCCAGCATCCAGCCAATCATATCATTGTAAGGAAGGAGACTAGGTCTCGTTGCTATCTTATGTAGCCCTGATTGGGAAACAATTTTGTATTTGGTAGCCAGGGTCTCTGTCTCCTTGTCACCTGAATCGTTTGGGCAATTGACCAATTCATGTTGTAGAATATTGAATACCTACGTCCAAGATTTAATGGTATCTATGCTTCTGGGCGAAGTGTCAGAAAAGACACATGTTTTCTGACTCGAACTTTCACCAGTCCCTTTAACCATTTTCCGTGGAGCCATGATAGTAGTAAACCCAACACTGTGTTACCTGTGACAGAAAATGCACAAACTTATTATCTCGCTAAGCTTGTTGTTCTGTGAAAATGAAAATAGAGTTCAAAGTTCAATATTTTTTTCACCTTAAGAGTATCAATTTACGCATACCTTCACTGACAACGTATTTTCTTTCCTTAATGGAAAAGATTTATGCGGTGTTTCGAGATCTTATTTGAAATGATTGTAGTAGATCGATTATTAATGCCATTAACATCTCATGGTTCATGATCAAGAAAAGCATAGATGAAATTTGAATTTATCCGCGTTACGATTCAGCGAAATATTAATCATGAGATAATTGTCATTAATGCATCAATTAATCGCATTTATCGTTAAGTAAATTTCATAATTTTAGATCTCGGGATATCCTATAACAGTTCATGATACAACTTCTGAAACACGAAATCGCGATGTGATTAATTAATTCTAATCATGTTTAACCCTTTTAAATAATCGTGATTAACCTCAAAAATTTTGGGGTTTCAGATCTCGGGATATTGATAGTCTCTCGAGGCAGGATCCCCGAAACGCGAAATCGCGATGTAATTAATTAATCGTTAATCATTTTTAATCCTTAATTAACCCGAATTAAAGATTAAGACTTTTCAGGAGTTCAAGCTTTGGGATATTAGTGATACGATAAATGGTGAAGACCCGATTTCCGAAATCGCGAAACTATTATTCGATTTTCTAATTGGATTTTAGTTTCTTTTTAAGTATTCATTGCTTCATTCGTTTGGTCAATTAACTTCATTTAAAAACCCGAAATTTTGAAGTATTCTATAGAGATTTGACTCTTTAATGAGTAGGCAACTCCATAACTTCTAAGAGATTAGGATCGTTTGATTTGATGGAATATTTCATCAACGACGAGAATCAAGCGTGCATTATTTTATTTTAAATGGAAACATAATTTATTTAAAGACTAAAGTTCAGAAATTTATATGTGTTCCAACATACATAGGCTCCATCTAGGGATCATGTCTCCCTGCAAGACGCAGAAGAACAGTAGACCAAGTGCCTTTACTGGGTAAATGGAGTCATTATTGCATTTATGTGAAACGCATTCGGGAAAGGATCATACTGAGAAAAATAATTTCAATCGAAACTTGAAAAACTTTCAAAACACACCAAATCATGACCTTCAGTTAGGCTATTTGAAATTCCTCTTTCTTAAAACTGTATTCAGATTTGCTTAAGATAATCGAAACAGCTTTAACTGATCTATCAGACTCTGTTCGATTTTGTTTGCATCAAGGCAAAATAATTTTAATGACTTAGTCAGGGAATCCTGTATAGGCTTAGAATGTAAATCTTGCCAAAAAAGAAACTAACTACCAGAGTACATTATAATACATGTATAACAACCTTGCAGATATCATAGACATTGCTTCACTGCCAGTGAGCTTGTTCAGTACCCTGGTGAAGCTATCTAATTCCCTCATTAAATTTCCTTTCACCACTTCAATTAGTCATTTTGCATTTAAATGTTGAGATGAGGGCAATCATTTAATGAATTTCCTTTCATCATCTCTTTTTTGGACTAGATGGGGGCAATCATTTTATGAATTTCCTTTCACCATCTGTCTTATATTTTAAAAAAATGAAGTGGGGGCAATCAATTTGTATGTAATATACCAGGGACGATATCTGTTTATAATTTAGCAAAAGAGGTATGTCAACTCACTTTGATTACTCTGGGCTAATCCTCTTCCAACCTTCAAAACACCTTCGCCTACAAGAAATTTCTCACGAGGAGATTTTATTTTCCAGGGATTTTCCTTGGGCGAAACTAATCATTTTAGATCTGCTAGAAGGTCTAAAGTAGTCAGGATTAACCTAGACATACTTTCTTTCAGTTAAATCGAGAGGGGCACATAAATTTTCACCTAACATTATTTTGAAGACATGTTTCTGGGTTTTCAGAGTTAAGATGAAGCCTTTTTTTCTTTTATGAAGACCATGGAAAGGTATTAAGAATCACAGGACAATACAATTCAAGGATAAGCAGGAAAAAACACAATGAGGATTCAAATGTTCTGCTGCTAACATGTTCATTCCCACGCAAGCTTGTTTATCAATTCTAGAACTTTTCTTTAAGGTCTTTTTATTGCTTATTTTCTTATTATGAATTTTATTTCATTTTTTAATTTTAGTTTTATTTTATTCAGAGAAAACTCTTGAGAATTAAACCGTAATTTTATATTCCTCTGGTTGTAGATTAGGTGACGATATCTATACAGATGGGACTTCTTTCATACTTAGTGATATCCCCTCAAAAATTTAACTTGAGTCAATAGGGTAGAAGCTCATACCTCAGATTTTCTTTATATTTTAAACCAAGCAAACCATTTATTTATCACCTGTTTCGAGAGAAAACCCATGTTCTGAAAAGTGAGTGTTGATTTCTGATACATCCTATCTCTCAACTATTAGCAAGTATCCTGCCTGTAAATAACATGAGAAATGTCAGGAACTTCTGCAGACCAGAACTCTATGCATTACCTATTTTTACATTTTTGTTTTTATGAAATCAACAAACCTGGTTTTATTTACAGTGAAAGTAAAAACTTACCAAAGAAACGAAGAATTGTAAAAAAAAATATGAAAATCAAACCAGTATGTATAATGAGATTTTGGAGTCAGATTATTGCATGAAATGCTTCGGGAAACACCCGTTGATAGGGGCGTTAAAAATTTTCCCATCGAGATTTTCTAACAAAAATGAATTCTTTCCCTTAGAAGTTGTGATCTTGAAAGGTCCACACCAGATTTGATCGAACTTGTTGTGCTTTCCCGAGTCGTCCTTCTTGACATCCCACTTTAAAACCAAGTCACCAAGGAGAAATTCCCTATCTTTAGCTTTTTGGTCAAACAAGGTTGTCATGTTATCTTGATATTTCTGGAGTCTTTCGTCCACTTCAGCCCTATTTTGCTGGACTTCAATCAACTGATTTATTCTTCTGGTGATGTCATTCGGCTCTTCCTTTGCGTCTTGCCAGAGTTTCATTACGGGAAGAGAAATATTTATAGGGAGGACCACGTTGGTACCATACACCATTTGGAAAGGGGACATTCCGATTGATTTCTTAGTTCCAATTCTATTTGCCCACAAAGCGTATTTCAAATGAACATGCCAGGCTTTCTTATTTTTAGTCAACACTTTTTTAATTTTGGTGATTAGACTCGTATTCAACGATTCGGCTAGTCCATTTCCCCGAGGATAGTAGGTCGTGGAATGTCCTAGCGCAATCTTGTAATTTTGACAAAAACTTACCATAGCCATGGATTTGAAAGCTTGGGCATTATTAGTAACTATCTTCCGAGGATAGCAAAATCTCGATAATATGTTCTCTTCTAAGAAATTGATCACCATTGCATCCATAGAATTTCAAGTTGGAATGGCCTCTACCCATTTAGTGAAGTAGTCAATAGTGGTCAAAATCCACTTATGCTGTGCACTTGAATGTGGATGGATTTCACCGATGAAATCCAGACCCCATTGCTGAAATGAAGATTTTGTTTTAATTGGGACTAAGGGTAATGCGGGAAGCTTTTGCTTGCCTGAGAATAGTTGACAGGGTTACAGGATCTGACTTTAGTATTCACGTCAGTAAACAATTTCGGCCAATAATATCCAACTCTCATGATTTTATAGGTCGTAGCTCTCCAGGTGTGATGCCATCCACACACTTCCTTGTGAAACTCATTTATGAATTTCTTCGTTTCGGATTATACTAAACAACTTAGTAAAAAACCTAGAGGATCCTTCCAATAGAGTTGGCTATCCATGATACAATATTTTACCACGTGCAACTTCAATGTTCTAGCCTTGGAAGGAGTCATATCACTTTGGCATTGAAGAGTTAAGATGTATGAAACTATGTCACTATACCAAGCTGAAGAAGAGTACTTCTCTTGAATCTGAGTTGCATGTGTTTGATCATCGAACTCTTCTATATTTTTCAACTCTCTGTAGGATTGTAGATGATTTATCCCAAGTGCCCTGAAATTTGATTCGTCTAATAGTTTAGCCAAGCCCTGACCTTTGACAAGTTTGGTCGGTTTTACTTCTAGGTTGAATTCCTGAATTTTGGTTAACCATCGGCCCCTTTTTCCATCACTGTCAGGCTGAACCAATATGTTCTTGACAGTTCTGGTTGGTACATAGGAAATTACTTTGGAGTGCAGTACGTAAGTCCTGAAATCTTTGAGGGATTTCACCATTGCATATGCCTGTTTTTCCAATATATCACATTTCAATTCGGCATCTCTGAGACTTTTACTGAAAAATGATATTGGTTGTTCAAAGCCTTCATCGTTCTTCTGTAAGAGCACAACCGCGAATGCGAATGAGAAAATAAGGAACTCTTTCGTATAGTCTGGGCTAGCCAGCACCGATGCTTCACCTATAAATTTTTTGATGCGTTCGAAGGATGCTTTGGATTCGGTTTTCCATTTGACCTCGCTGTCTTTATTGAGCATATTTGTAATCAGTTTAACAATTTCAACGAATTTCAGAATAAATCTTCTCAAAAAAAATATTTTTCCTAAAAAAAACTATATTTCCTTTATGTTCCTAGGAATATTGATAGTATCTATAGCTTCAACCCTCTTCGAGTCTATTTTGATTCCATCTCTAGATACTATATGGCCCAAGAGTTTACCTTCATGCATTGCAAAATGAGGTTTCTTGGGATTCAGAGAGAAACTGAATTTTCAACATTTCTCGAACGTTTGTTTGAGGTGTACCAAGCGCTCTACATCAGATTTAGAGAACACGGTTAAATAATCAAGATAAATGACGACAATATTATCTCGCTCGCCGACAAATGTGATGTCTATTGCTCTTTGGAAAGTGGCTCCTGCGTTCATAAGACCGAATGAAATTTTATCATACATGAAAGTACCCCATGGGGTGGTGAACGCGGTTTTTTCTTTTTCATCTTCGTGCACTGCAATTGGATTGTAACCTGAAAATCCACCAATCATAGACATTCTATTAGCTCCGACCACTTTTTCCAAAACATGATCCATTTTAGGTAGTGGATAATTATCTTTAAGGGATGATCTGTTTAAGTTCCTGAAATCCACACAAAGTCTGATTTCACCATTTTTCTTCCTGACTGGAACTAAATTGGCTACCCACTCGAAATACCTAAGTGGAACAATGATCTTTTCATCCAGGAGTTTATTTACCTCCCTTTCTATCACAGGCAACAGTATATGATTTATTTGTCTGAGCTTCTACCTGAAAGGTTTGACACCCTGCTTTAAAGGGATTTTATGTTTGATTACAGTGGTATCATAAGTTCTCAATTCATCATAAGACCAAGAGAAGATATCTTTGTATTTCCTGAGTAACTTGGCATATTTTCTTTTTATTTCAGGCGGAAGGTATTTAGATAACTTTACTAGCTTAGGAGTCTCCTTGGTGCCTATATTACAATCTTCAACCTCTTCAGGTTGAGGTTTCAAAGTAGACTTTAGGGGAATATCGTCATGATTGAGTAATATTTCCAAAGGAACCAGGCCTTTAGGGATCTGATTGTTTTTCAGCACCAACATGCGGTGATTAGAGATCTTATCTTGGAACTCCTAAGGATCTTCACCTTCCTGCAAGATCCAAGTAGGATCATTCTAATTTTCCTGGTCAATGTGTGTTTCGGAAAATTCATCGACCATTTCTAGAAATTGCTTGATCTACACATCATCTTCAAAGACCTGCCAGTGATGTACATTATTCAGTATTGAAGGCATGTGCCTCATTTCTATGTGGTACTTTAACTTTAAGACAGTGGGAGGCGAAAAAGTGGAAACTGATTTCACTAGAGAATCAACTTGTTGATTCTATATCCTGGGGATATTATGGATATTAAATGATGAGAAAAAGTTTTCTATCAGATCTCAGGAACAGTTTCTGTATGACCTTAACCTTGGGTGTTTAGCTTGATATTGTTGTCTGATTTGTCTTACAATCAGCTCTGCATCACCATAAACTATTAGATTTCCAATCTTTAATTTCCTAGCAGCTTCTAATCCTAAGACCAGAGCTTCATATTCACATAAATTATTTGTGTAATCAATATCCCATTGCAATCGATATGAGAAAGGAATAATGAATTCATCTCTGGGTGTGACGAACAACGCCCCGGCTCCTGCTCCTTCCCAGGATGAAGCACCATCAATTTTTTTTTTCCAAACTCCTACACTATTTACATTTTTGTTTGTTTTTTCTATTTTGATTTGTTTTTCTATACAAATCTCTTCTGTGCAAATTTCTTCTATACATTCATCAAAAACATCATCAATTGATAATATACAGTTTCCTAAATCCTGATTGGCGACATATACATGGTAATTATTTGGGTTCTACGGGTCACTTACAGTATATGCCAACCGTGTCTCTCTGTATAGACGGGTGAACTGTCCACCAAAAATTGGGATTGTAGCATACGTCGTTTCTAATTGAAGTGATCCTCCCAGCTTGGCACCCCAAGACCTGGATAACAACATGCCATACTTCGCAGGAACATCAACAACGACTACATCCATGAGAATGCTTTTCACAGGAAATTGTGCACAATTAACTACCAAATCTTTAATCATACCAAGACATTTAACTTTCCTTGAATTGAAGAATACAGATCTCGGTATGGTCTAGCAACTTCAAAACCCATCTTTTCCATAATAACTTTGGGCATTAAGTTATGGGAGGATATAGAATCCAACATACAGTTATGTAATAGGTGATCATGCACAGTCGGTGTAATATAAAAAGGAGTGACATGATCTTTGGCATTTTCAATATGAAGACCAAACATTATAGTATGACTGTCATCTTCTAAATTAATGGTATCCACATGAATTTCAGTATCTGAGAAATTTATCATCTTGGCAATTTGTTTTCTATACGTCGGATTCTTAGCCAGTTCAACTAGAGGTACCGGAATTTTGATTTTATTAATTTCATTTTCTAGATTGAAACTTCCAATCGTCTTTTCGGCCTCTCTGGTTGGGATCTCTGTTTACTTATTTTCTATCCTATTATTCTGTGTTGCTTTTGTTTCGACAGTCTTTGTTTTAGTCGTTTGCGTTTCAACTGTTTTCGTTTTAGCAGCTTGCGATTAAGTTGTCTTTGTTTCGGCAGCTTGTGTTTCAGCAGATGGTTGAGCTGCCTCATTCATTTTGTTTCTTGACAAGAGATTTTTCGGTGGTTTAGTTGTAAATTTTTTATTTCTAGGCCTTAAATTATACTTATGTTGCAGTTCGGCCATTATAGTGTCAGTGATTCCTTGATTTTCAAAATCTCCCAGATTATTTATGTTTTCCTCATTTCCAAACAGGGGTTCTTGGTCCAAAGATATTTCATAATCCTGTCTAGTTAGGTGAGGTTCTTGGTCGTCATCGCTAATATCGTTTATATCTTCATATAAACCCTCATAGTCTTGCATTTCATCGCTTTGCATGAATTTTTTTGTTTTAAAAGGGAATTTAATTTTCTGGTCTTCGTTTTTTACTTGTCTCTGCGGGATCTGGGGGTTAGGATTCCTTTTGAACTCTTTTCTAGCGAATGGATCAGGTTTATCTTGATCTAGTTCCATTCTAGAGATTTTGTTTGATAATTCTTTAATTATCTTAGCCATGTCATCCATTTTATCTTCGGTAGACCTCCCAGATCCAGAGGGTCCTACTTGTTCTTTGAATCGTCTGGTGTCTTTATTTCCCATTTTGATTTTAGATTTTAACTTTCCTGATTCCATCATATTAGATTCGATTTCTATAACATCGTCTTGCATTCTTGTGAGGTCAACAGATCTCCTTTCCCTCAATAGTAGGGAAAATTCGGGCTCAAAAGCCCTTGCGAAAGTCACTTTTGCTGCAGGTTGGGAAGGTTTAACCTCGACTGAAATTTTATTATATAATTTATTAAATCTCAGAGTCTATTCGAGAATTGTTTCCAATTTTTTGTTTCTTAGAGCTTCGAACTCGGTTAAATAATAAAGGTGATCTTTTCTCTCACCCCATTGTCTCAGGAGGGCGTTTTCTAACTCATCGTATGTTCTTATGGAACCTACCGATAGCCCTCGGAACCATGTTCTAACATGTCCTTCGAAATTTTGAACTAGGAGCCTCGAATAAACATCCTCATGTTCAAGGCCAAGGATATCAACAAATTGGTTGAAAAGTTTTATGTGTTATGTGGCAGTTAAGTCTCCTTCTCCTATGAACTTTGGCACATTTTTCATGTACTTTTCGGGTAAATCGTGAAGTGGAATCGAGAGGACTAAAGGAGCATACCTAGCAGCTACTTTGGCTAAAATTCTAGGAGGTGGGGGTGGTCCATGACCACCTCCTCCTCCCCCTCCAACACCAAGTCCTCCTCCACCTCCGCCACCTCCAACACCACTTCCGACACCATCTCCGACACCACCTCCTCTAGTTGCAGCCATTGATAATCTAGGGGAGGAAACTCAGAGATTATAGAGAGGATTTTCAAAAACTTGTAGGGAACTTTTGGCTACCTCGGGATGAATCGAAAGAGTTTATGGAAACGAACCGTCAGGAGATAGAAAATCTTAAAAGGGGGGAAAGGGGAAATGAGGGCTAGGTTCTTATGAATTGCAGGATATATAAATGGGAGAATCAACTGGAGTTGAATCAGAGTGTAATATGTATTCTTCAAAGCTTCGGGGAGTTGGAACCTTTATTTCAGGGACTAGTGCGATATCAATAAGAGCAAGTATCGAGACAAGTATTTTACCTTTACTAGTAAAGGGGTCAGTCGAATCGGTCTTGGCTTTTATCTTGGGTAAAACTAACTCGGGGTTTATGATTTTGGTTTCGAGTTTATCAGTTGATGTTTCTCCAAAATGGATTTGGGTGGAATATTCTTGCGGAGTTAACTGTTCAAGTGGAACCTTAGCATTAGATTGTGTAGTTTTGGGTTGATAAACCTTACTTGTGGATGCAACAGTATGCTTGAGGTATCCCCTTGGTTTTAATAGTTTTTCAGGATCGGATATAGGCATAGTTTGTTGGTCATCTGGGTTCTTCTTGATATTCTTTCTACCGAATGCCAGTTTTTCTAAAGTGGAGTCGCCAAGTGAAAAATAAAAATTAGCCCTATTATAGTATTCAATCTTTGTTCACTATCAAAGAGAGAAACTTACCATGTCATTCTCCCAGGGAAAAATAACTTCGTTTCTCTGTCCCTGGCAACAACGACAAAAAGATGTTGGTCCTGAGATTAAACTTAAGGCTCAAAGAATAATGTCAGGCATCAGGAATTTAATGAATGTTTTAGAAGGTGTTTTTTCTTCCTTTGATTATATAAGAATAAATCCTCAAATTAAATTAATAACAGAATAGGACAGAGGCCTTGTTTCGTCATCTGAGTCGATTAATAAAATCAAGAGATATGGGGTAAAACTTACAAAACTGTTAAAAAAAATGAGGTATCAATGACAAATAAATTTTACCTTGCTCACAATAGAAGAAAATGTAAAATGCACCCTTGAAAGGACATAAGATACAATGATCCAAGTAGCTTGCAGGTATTGTATTTACTAATAGAGAATACAGAGGAAAAATCGCTTGCTTATCAAATAACCGATAAAATTTGATTACAGTAGATGTTGTACTAAGTTGCAAACACTCACTTATCAAGGAGTAACATAAAAAAAACTAGAAGTATAGAATACAAAAGGAGCACATTTCTCAAACTGCACAATATTTGGAATCCTTGTCTGCACTTGTATTAATACTCACAAAGGATGATTTTTCTTAGTTACAATATGACAAGAAGCAACCTCTGTTTAATCTTTGAAATATGTATTTATACAAAAGGTTCTCAACCCTAAGCGTTTGGAATTCTTCTTATTTATAAAATAGTAAAAATTACAAAATGTGAAATTTGAAACGCTTCACTTGCATCTCCCCTATCTCTTTGCCATGCTGGTAGAGATGTTTTTTCTTTGTGTTCTCCAGCTCAAAACACAGCTGGTCTCTAATCATGACCTGTGCATCATTTGTTCCCAGGCGTGTTGGCTTTCCCTTGCCTGATGCACTGAACGCATCTTCCCACAAATTGCACCACCAGCCTGGAGGGCTCTATTGCATCATTTGCCTCAAAGGTATAAAACCTCATTTCTATATGAGACAGTTTATCTTCCACCTTCCTAGCTTATGAAGATAGAGATTGTAGTCTTAAGCTAGGGTTGAATATCCATTTATTCATTAGGGTAAGGTAGACTTGTTTCAATTGTAAAATTTCGGCTCGAGCTTCTTCCATACTTACCTTGAAATCAGATTGATTTTTTGCCATATCAATATGTCCTAGAGATTTAGAGGTATTATCTCTTCCCACGTACAATGACTCTCTGTCAAGAGCATAGAATTCTTCTTCAAAAGTTTTTTTCACCTCCCTAGCAAATCCTTGACTTTCAACTATATTAGCCTCCCAGGTATTTAGGATTATATCTCCTTGGGTTTGTTCTGAGAGGGACAATATGGTGTCTCTGGAAACTTCCTCTTTTGCTGCTGACATGAAATCCTCCTAGAATGCAACTCTATCTACAGTGGCCTCCTTCTCTTTTATGAAAATATTATCTAAAGAGTGTTCTGCCAATCGATAATAGTCTTGAATGCCTTCTATTTTAGTCAAAAGGCATCGCTGTCCTGATCCCATCTTCTCGTGTACCTATAAATATTGGGCTTGGAAAGCTGATGTATCAACTGATACTTTTTCGGTCAAGCTTATATTCACCTGCAACTGTTTGACCAATTCCTTACTCGCCTGTGAATTTCTCTACATCTCATCAAGGCTTATCTTGAGATGTTGAATTTCCTGCTTGTCATGGGCTCTAATCTTCTCAAATCCTTTAGTCATATCACTCCTGACTCCTTGATATACAATATTTATTTTGTCCTGCAACTGGCTCACCAGCAAATCCTTATGCTTCAACGTTTCCTTCAGGTTGCCCACCGAAAACTAGTTTGTAGTGGCAAAGGGTCCTAATGAATCTACCACGTCCATAGAGAAATCTATTTCTTCTTGGTCCTGTCCATCATACATTACTCTATGCTTCTTGACAGGCACACCCTCCCTCTGATGTATTTCTCTTTTTACTACATCCTTTCTCTTCTTGCTAAAGAAGATGTTGGAAGGGGGCATCTCTTCTATTGAAATAGACGTGATATCCTCTACGAATACCACTTCGGTGCTAGGGTTCCCTGTACTCAATTGTATTGGCATGATATATTGAATAGTATTTCCTATCTTCGTGGACGTTGTTTCCCGACTGTGTCAATAGCTGACTTTCCTGGTGTGAATGGTGGTTGTTCTTCTCCCTTTTTATCGAGGCTTCAACCTGAGATTTATCTTGATCACCTACTGGGTTTTTCAACGCAGTATCCTCCACAAGAATCGAAACCTTGGTTTTTTCTAGATGTTCTTGAGCATCCTGTCCACTGGAGATCCTTGTTTCGGTGCTCCGGGTATCAATTCTCTATGCAGCCGGAGGTGTTGGGGTTTCTCCCTGCAATACTTAGGGAAGGCCATTTCTTCAATGCTTCTAGAAGTTATAAAACTCGGCCAATTTATCTGGAGCCAGAGATTGAAGTAGACTCAAGACCTCCTAATAGGACCTTGCTTCTCAAAATATTTCATCCCGAGGAGAATCTTCATGTTCATATCTTTTCAAATTGTAGAGGGCCATGTGATTACCTACGACCTTCTACGAATCATGCTTCTTGAATTCGATATTAACCAGCTTGATTTCTTCCAGGGTTGCGGCTTCTACTTTCGAATGGCCAAAATCCAGCAGAGAAAACATACCAATCTGCATGGGAAAGGCCGGTCATACCCTTTTCTGTATTACTTTTAGCTCCTTACTAATTCCCCCATGCACAGTTTGATGTGTTACTTCACAGCACACCAATCGATCTGGTAAAAATTCAGGAAGAGCATGTGGAGGAACTGAACAATCGAAAACCCTAATATAGGAGAAATGCTCTTCAATGTACCATTCTGCTATTTTGCCCAGATTAGCCGCTATTTTGTCAGAAATCCTGGAAGGTGGGAAACCATCTATAGTGGTATGCATCGACACCACCACCCAGTTGCAGATTTCGTAGAAGAAATCTTTCGCTTTATCTTCCCAAAGTTTCAAATTATAAACATGTATGGGCTCGGCACTAGTTGAAGTCCAGTTCCATCCCATCAGAGGAAAAGGTGTCATAAAATAGACAATGTCCATGATGTAAGCTGACATGAAAAATGGGGCAAGTTGTCCCTTGGATTTCAGTTATTGATATTCTGAAATATCCCCAACCAAATTGTCTGACAACATCTTAGTCCAATCAAAATAATACCCGCATGCTATTGTTTTCATAATGGGCACCCATGGTAACAAGAAATGGGTTGTGTTTTCCCTTCCATAGAGTCTACACATCATCATTGCTACATACATCATGTGGCGCTCTAGTGAGGAAACTGCGTATACGCCATGGGAGTCGGTTCTGAACTTCTCAGGGCAAGAGCACCAATCCTTAATTAAGCTGGGTAGGTTTCTTCCATATTGAGCACATTCCTTCTTGTCAAATTCCATTAGGAACTCAACATTGTAAATGAAATTGGGTGCTAGAGACAATTTGTACATTACCTGTAAATGTTCTAGCTGAAAATACCCAACTACAACCTTTTGTGAATTGAAGATAGTCCTGGTCGAGATATCAACATTTTCCAACGCCCAACCAATCATATCATTGTAAGGCAGGAGACTAGGCCTCATTGCTATCTTATGTAGCCCTAATTGGGCAACAATTTTGTATTTGGTAGCCAGGGTCTCCGTCTCCTCGTCACAAGAATCGTTTGGGAAGTTGACCAATTCATGTTGTAGAATATTGAATACCTGCGTCCAGGATTTAATGGTGTCTATGCTTCTGGGTGAAGTGTCAGAAAAGACATTTGTTTTCTGACTCTAACTTTCACCAGTCCCTTTAATCATTTTCCGTGGAGCCATGATAGTAGTAAACCCAACATTGTGTTACCTGTCACAAAAAATGCACAAAAATATTATCTCGCTACGCTTGTAATGATTTTGAGTCCATTAAGCAAGCTAATGCTACTACACCTTTGTTGATTAGTCCTAATCACGCCAAATATTTTTTCATGTACACTAACTCATTAGAGGAGACTATTTCTACAATCTTATTGCAAAAATACCATGAGGATAATCTTAGACCAATTGCCTTTGCGAGCCAGAATTTGAAGACACATCAATTGAACTATTTTCAACTTGAGAAACACAATTATTCTTTGTAAAAATCCTTGGATCTATTTTTACATTATAGCCAAGGCCACAAAGTTCAAGTTTTTGTCCCTACATCTCTCTTAGTCACTGCTTTGAACCAAACTAAACTGCATAGTAAGTGGTCTAAATGGATCATGCACATGCACTCATATGATTTGAAGATTAAAACAACGAAAAACATAAGGGGAACATGGTTGGATGAAATGCTAACTCAATCCCATGCCTCAATCATAGTTGAATATCCTCAAGTAGAAGACTTGATTTGTTGTTTTTTTTTTCTTGTATACATTTTCATTTACTTCAATTTTGAGTTTTTGACTTGTTTTATTTAAATTTTTGAAGTCTAGAACCCCTTTGGTCTCTCCCTTCATTTTGGTTGGTTTCATTTCAATGCCATAGATTGCTTTCTTTTCCTTGATTTCTAGTTTGTTTGCTTTTAATGAGAAATGTAGTTTTCTTGTCTTAATATGGTTTTTTGAAAAAGTGTCATCTGAGGAGTTCTTCTACCATGTTTGGTATAACCTTATATAGGAGTAATGTAATACCCCTGGTTCCCCCAGTTTGTGAATATAACTTTAACTAGCCAATATACTATGGCAGACTAAATGTGTGTGAATGTTTGATTTGATGAACCTTGTATAAAAGGGTCAATGTATGAATTTGTTGTTGTTAATAGAAATTGAATATGTGTTGCACAAATGTTGAAAAGGGGGGAGTTTGGAAAGATAGACCATGGATTCTATGAGAGAGATGGTGAGGGGAAACCAAGAATGGTTGAGATGACCCTCACCAGACTAGTACCTACTGGGTGTAATTGCTCAACAATCCTCTGACCCATAAATAAATTACCAGTCAGGCTGGTAGTTGGAAGGCCATCCTCAAGAGTTAACGAGGAGATGGGACAGGGTACCCATCTGTAAGGATTCCAGGCCTGAACATGAATGGGGATTCATACCCACGCAACCTTTCTAAGGAAGGTAAGAAAGAAGTTAATTTGGGGACAAAGATAGATTTGCGAGATAGTAGAGCAGATAAAACACTCTCCCGAGAAGAAAAGGGAAGGAGAATTTGACCCTGAAGTTGAAAGAAAAAAGATGAAAAGTAAGCTCGTTTTGGTTGAAAGAAGCCATGGACAAGGTTTGGCTACAAGATGATAAAAGGGGCTGATGAGTGACTGAGTAAGTAATCGTGCAGGCCTCCTTGCTTGGAGTAGGGAAAACCATACACCCAATTCCTATGGGAGGATGAGAGTAACCTTCGTCCTTGACTGTTGTGGAGCATAGAGAAAGAATCTCTCTTAGAGCATCATGGTCTAGCTCGAGGATGGACAGTGGTAAATCCGTCAGGAGTGACTGTGGCTATGGTTTGGAGGAAACGGGCACCCCTTTCAGCAGTTACTTCACATTTTCCAGTTCTGACACTACAACAAAACATGCCATTAGCGCCTAGTTTAGCATTGGATTTTAGTGCATTTGAGGACATGAATTGGGCCGATGGGATGGCACAAAACTCAATGCTAAACAACGTGTTCACTTGGGTGCTAGATTTAGCTCCTACTTTAGGCCCAATTTATCTCCCTCTTTACCGCTAGGTTTTTCTCCCTCTTTAGTGCCTAGTTTTTCTCCCTTTTTAGCACCCAATTTAGCTCCCTATTTAGCGCCCAGTTTTGCTCCTGATTTAGTGCCTAGTTTAGCATCTAAACTGAGATATAGCTCCCTAAATAACGCCCAAAATATCTCTTGGTTTAGCTCCTAGTTTAGTGCCTAGTTTATCTCCAGGGGTGGCACCTAATTTATCTCCTGGTTTAGCTCTTGGTTTAGTGCCTAGTTTAGCTCCATGTGTAGCTCCTAGTTTAGCTCCTAGTTTAGCACCTAGTTTAGCTCCTGGTTTAGCTCCTAGTTCAACGGCTAGTTTAGCTCCATGTGTGGCGCCTAATTTAGCTCCTAGTTTAACGCTTAGTTTACCTCTAGGTGTGGCTCCTTCTTTAGCTCCTAGTTTAGCTCGTGGTTTAATGCCTGGTTTATGTGATCATGGCTCACATATATGTGAGCCATGCTCACATATATGTGAGCCTTGCTCACATATATGTGAGCATGCTCCTGGTTTAACGCCTGGTTTAGCTCCTAGGTTAGCGCCTAGTTTAGCTCCCAATCATGCTTCCTGTTTTGCTTCTAGTGTAACATTGAAAATAGCTTCTAGTTTGGCTTCCAAATTAATGCCAAGATGTGTTTCCATTATTGCATCTTTTTTCTCTTCTAGAATTGCTTCCTTGTTAGCTCCATCGTTTGCTTCCTTTTAGTTTCAAGGTTTTCTTTCTTTTTAGCATCTGGTTTTGCTTTTTTTTTAGGTCCGGGGTTTGCTTCTTTTTAGTGTTGGGATTTGCTTCTTAATTAACATCCAATTTTTCTTCTTGTTAAGAAACCAATTTAGCTTCCTACTTGAAATAGCTCCAAGTATGGCTTCAAATTTAATGTCGAGTTTTACTTCCATTTTAGAGCCACATTTTGTTTCCATTTTAACAACTCATGTTGTGTCCTTTTTAGCTTCCATTTAGTAATTTAACATTTTCTATTTCAATTTAATAAGTTAAATATGTCATGCATCTCAAAAAACTTATATTATTATAGAGTAAGTCATATTGCATTTGAAGTATTTTATATGATATCTTTTATAAAGATTTTTAGGGAACTGGACATCCATACAAACTAACAACATCATTATACGTATTAAATATCCATCTAAATAAAATATACTACATACAATATATATATATATATAATAACAAGATAATGGTCCCCGAGGTGTAGGACAGTTGGTGACAGAGTGTGTTGTTAAGCCACTCCGTGTTGAAAAGTCACCGGTTTGAAACCTGTGGGGACAAAAAATCCAACCATGTTAAGGGTTGGTGTGGCTCAGGCCAGGTGCGATCCCGGGTGATTTTGACGGCATAGATGCCCCTGAGTCGCGGTTTCTCAAGCCAAAGGTTAATCCCGATGCCAAGAAGGTTCAGACCAATTAACAAACAAAAATAAAATAATAACAAGATAATGATTATAACATGATCATCATCTATATTTAAACTAGTCAAATATATCAATATTATATAAATATCATGTCAAACAACTTGTATCTTTAATATTGATAAGATCATCATCATATATAACTACAACAAGTGAAAGTCAAATATGACGGTAGATCAATAACATGTCAAAATGATACATGGCCAAAAATCAACGTAAGTTAAGATGATATATGTCTAAATGATAAATGTAAAAATGATAAAACTCAATAATATGGTATTGTAGGTGAAAATGATACATATGATAGTAAACATGAAAATAGGCATCACAACGATATATCAACAATGATAAATGATGGAGTCTATATGTTCAATGTCATTGGCTACTACCAACAACTAGGTCATCATCATTATCTTGATCATCATCAATGTGGTCATCATCGTCGTCATTCACAATGTCTTCTTCATATGCCTCATCATCATCATCTCCTGTGTTTGTATTAGACCCATTATAATCTGGATCTATCTCATGAGGATCAACTGGATCTTCTGGAAGACCCGTGTTCTACAAAAAAGAACATTCAAAATGAAAATTTATTATTTATTTCATGCAATATGCAATTTTTTTGTTATATTTCTAATATTACAACATATGAAACAAAACCATAATCATATTACATCATATCAAAGTGCACATACCATAATAAAATTTCAAATAAGTTACAAATAAGAAATCATTCCAATGTTGTAAAACATGCAACAATTCCAATAAATGTTAGTAAAGATCGTAAAAAAATGTGTTATACATTTTAAATATCAATTGTAAATTCTATTACATAACTATAAGTGCCAACCCTCTCCATTTGTGCTATATATGATTATGTTTTCCTATAAAAATCCTTTGAGAGTTAATTGGTCTATAAGTTTTCTTCTCTTATATTTCACAAATGAATATTTTTCTAGGACATTTTGGCCCATTCTAATATGCTTCAAAGGTCCTTTGAGAATTAACTAGTTTATAGGTAATTTTGAATATGCTCTTGATACTCATTCAACTAGACCACATCCAAATGTCAATCCTTCCAAAGAAAAAATTCAATACATCAAACCCTAAAGGGTTGAAAATTATGACAAAAATGTAATAAAAGGTGTCAAGGTTTATTGCCTTGCCTTTCCTTTCCATGCCATTCCATGTTTTTCCATGCCTTTCCTTTGCATGCCTTGCAGTGCCATGCCTTTCATTGCCTTTCCTTGCCATGCATTTTCCATGCATGCCATACTTTTCCATACCATGTCATGGCCTTGTCTCTCCATACCATGCCCTACTTTTCCATGCCATGCCATGGCTTCCCTTTGCATGCCTTTCCTTGCCATGCCATGCCATGCCTTGCCATGCCATGCCATGCCTTGACATGCCATGCCTTGTTATCGTATGATATGACTTTCCATGCCATGCCCCTCCATACCATGCCTTTCAATGCCACGCCTTGCATTCACTTGCCATGACTTGTCTTTCCATACCATGCCTTTTCATATCATACCTTGCATTTTCATGCTATGTCATGCCTTGCAGCTAGAGTACCCCTCACTCCCGTGTGCCATGCCTCATGAGTAGATGGAAAGCGTGGTCACCTATTCCATGCCTAAACAAGCTTGCATCATATCACAAACTTAAAAATGCTACTCTGTTAAGATTTTACGCCCCGCGGAGGAATTGGCCAAGAGTCCCCGAAATGGTTTGGGATACGACTTGCAACTGGGCATAAAATGAAAATCGAGACTCGGATTGAGGAACCGTCATCTCTGTTGGATTCCTATCATAGGATTTCAACTAGAGCACCTTCACTCTCGGGTGCCATGCCTCAGAAGTTTCTTTACTCATTAATTTTGAGAATTAGGGTTTTGCTCAGTTTGAAGCAATGCAACATTTGGATTTAGGGGTCTAATTATGAAATCATGTCTCGGGATAAGATGGATAATGTGTCACCTAGTCCATTCCTAAACAAGCTTGCAACATCTCACAGAACTCAAAAATGTTTCTTTGTTAGGTTTTTATGCCCCGAGAAGGAATTGGCCAAGAGTCCTCAAAATGGTTTGGGATGCGACTTGAAACTGGGAATATAATGAAAACCGAGACTCGGATGGAGAAATTGTCATCTCCGTTGGATTCCCGGGATAGGATTTAAGCTAGAGAACCCCTCACTCCCGGGTCCCATGCCTTGGAAGTTGTTTTTTCATCGATTTGGAGTACTAGGGTTTTGCTCAATAAGAAGCAATGCAACATTTGGATTTAGGGGTCTAATTTATGAAACCATCCCTCGGGAGAGGATGGAAAATATGGTCACCTAGTCCATGCCTAAACAAGCTTACATCATCTCATATAACTCAAAAATGTTGCTTTGTTAGGCTTTTATGCCCTGAGGAGGAATTGGCCAAGAGTCCCCGAAATAGTTTGGGATGTGACTTGGAATTGGGCATAAAATGAAAAAAGAGACTCAGATTGAGGAATTGTCGACTCCGATGGATTAATGGGATAATATTTTAGCTAGAGCACCCCTCACTCTCGGGTTCCATGCCTCTAAAGTTGCTTTACTAATTGATTTCGAGAACTAGTGTTTTGCTCAGTTTTAAGCAATGCAATATTTGGATTAAGGGATCTGATTTATGAAACCATGCCTCGGGAGTGGATGGATAATGTGGTCACCTAGTCCATGCCTAAACAAGCTTGCATCATCTCACAGAACTCAAAAATGATACTCCATTAGGTTTTTATGCCTTGAGGAGGAATTGGCCAAGAGTCCCCGAAATGGTTTGGGATGCGACTTGCAACTGAGCATATAACAAAAACCAAGACTCGGATTGAGGAACCGTCGTCTCCGTTGGATTTCTGGCATAGGATTTCAGCTAGAGAACCCCTCACTCTTGGGTCCAATCCTTCAGAAGTTGTTTTTTTCATCGATTTGGAGTACTAGGGTTTTTCTCAGTAAGAAGCAATGAAACATTTGGATTTAGGGGTCCAATTTATGAAACCATGCCTCAGGAGCAGATGGAAAATGTGGTCACGTATTCCATGCCTAAA
>SNQJ01S0148047.1:13386-55498 GCA_010110895.2 Picea sitchensis
GCATGGTAATTATCTCTTTTGAATGATGTTTAAACAATGACTAATTTCAAACATTGCAAGGCAACCTGAGCTATGGTAACAACACTTAGCAAGATTCATATATTATGTGCTTTAGTGTTACTACTGATTTTTGTAGCTTCGGGCAGGTATTCTCATGTGCCCTAGGTGTTGGTCATGTGAGAATCATCATGGGCAACACATCATACTTTTGTTTTGGTGAAAACCCCCTTGGATTTTGAGTTGGGGGCTTGGGGGCTTGATGATGGGATTTGTGGGTTTCGGATGGGGCTTCATACCCACAGGAAAGTCTAATTTGGTGTTTACTTTGTGGAGGGGCTTCTCAAGATAACCCCTAGACTTGTATACATAAAAGAGATTTCAATGTGACAATTCATTGTGTGGTGACATTGTGAGAGGATTCTTTGGTGATTTCATTCCAGCTGGTTGGTGACCCCAATCCAACCATGGAGGAGACTGAGAGGCCTTAATTTTAGTTGTTTTGTTCTTGTTGTGGGAAGCTACCTTGGCGAGGAAGACTCAGCCAGCAAAGGGATACCTCAACACTATTTTGTGAATGTGTTATGGGAAAAGAGATGACTGCATCAAGGCTCAACATAGCAAAGATAAGTTAGTTGTAGCCTAGGGAAGGTTGTGGCTAGGGTATTTGAGGGCTCGACCTGCTAACTAGGTTGTGGCTGAGGTTTTGGGGCCTGCCCTAAGGAGGTTGAACTTCCCTAAAAGGATTGGAATAGTATAGGAGGTAGCCACGGGTTGGAGGAGGTTTGGCCAGTTGAGTAGAGGGTTGCTACAGCAAGGAGGAAGGAACTCACTGGTGGTTGGAGGTTTTGGTCAGCTAGGGTAAGGACAATAGCAGCCTAAGAGACTTTGTTATCCCTAAGGAAGGATAGTACAAGGGCTGGAATAGTGGGTTGTTGTGGAGGACTATGATGCAGACCCCCACCTTCATCTGGGGCCCACGTGACCTCCCAATCTAGGATCATTCAATATCGGGAGCCTAATTGGATCTCAGGCTCCTGCGGAGCCCTCAAAATCCCATACACAGATCATTAAATTTCTTCATGCAGGTCCAAAAAAGATAGACCCATGGGATCTTTTCCTAATCCCCTTTCAAATACCTTTAAAATCACAAATTTGAGCCCTAGCCCCTTTTCCCAGTGGAAACAGCATATGACCACGGGTTGGGACTAGGCACTTAACAACACTCACTAATTTGGAACTCTAGAGCTTCAAGATCAGGTAGATTCAACTTCTCAACACTCCAATTCCTTCGAATGGAGGATTGAACGAAGTCCCAAACAAAGGAAAAGATCAATGGTCCACAATTCTCGTCGTGATCAACGGCTCATGATGACTTTGGGACTCCAAGCTTTGGATCTTTCCAGCGCTCAATGCTTCCAATTCCATGGAGTGTCGAACTAGAAAACTCGCGGAGGTGCACAAATCCAACGAACCACAAACCCCAACTAACCGACGGTCGATATATACTACGGGACTCCAGCCTTCGACAGTCCTTAATGCACAACACCACTAATCCTTCGAAGTGTCGAACTCTGAAGTGACATAATCAGGCTTTATGTGTCTTCTGGAATCAATGGCCCTGATCCTCTTCATTTCTCTAGGCTTCGGAGCTCTCCATTGCAGTACACCTCAGATTCGCGAGAGCGTCGGACCGTCAAACTATCATAGCAAGAAATCAATGGTCCTCGTTCTCTCGTCAGCCAATGGCTACGATTGGCTTTGGGACTCAGGGCTCTGGGTGTCCTGGTTTCTCCAAGCTTGAATTACCTCTAAACGTCGAACTAGCGGAGGCAACATCCTTCATCCACGTGTCCTCTTTGACGAATGGCTAGGATGGACTTCATCCTTCGGGCATCTGGGAATCCTCACAAACACTACACTTTGTTTCCTCTGGAGTACTGGACCTCTGGACTTTAGGATATGTTGCCAATTGTTTCCTCCTGATCAATGGTCAAGATTTACTCAGGCTCCTGGCCCTTTGGGATTTCTCAACTCAACTCAACCAATTTCCTCTTGAGTGTTATACCTTCGAACCCCTGTCAGTCTGTTGGCACATGGTATTATCACAGATGTCTTGGATGTGCTCTGCTCTTCGGAGATTCAGGAGTCCCCTCGACAATGCATCTTGATTTCTCCAAAGTACCAGACCTCCGGATTATTAGATCTCCCACCACATAGCTCTTTGTCGATCAACGGTTGAGATTAAATCTGTCTCCTTGCCCTTCGGGATCTCTTGACTCAACTCTACGTAATTCCTCTAGAGTGTTGGTTCTCTGGACCTATGGATCTATTGACACATGTCCTTGTCGATGGACACTCCAGATCCACTTCGGATCCCCAGGACTTTGGGAACCTCCACGCCTTCTCAGCCAATTTCCTTCAGAGCGTTATACCTCCGGACTTTCGGACTCTACCTTATATGTGGACACGTGTACTTGCATCCAACGGCCCAGGTACACTTCGGGCTTCGGGACTTTGGGAGTTTGAAAAACTTTCACTATAGCGTCTCCTTTCTCTTGAATAGCTAGTCTTTCGAACTCAATGATCTGCTAACACACGTCCTTACTGATGGACGGTCCAGATTTATTTCAGATCTCTGGGACTTTGGGAAATCTGTCTCCTCCAAAACACAAACTTGAAAACCTCTGAACTTACGAAGTTCAAATGATGCTTACAGTTAAAACCCATGAAATTCACCTGGATACAATGGTTTTTGTAGCTCGTGGCCAGATCTAACGACTGAGATCTATTCTCCTCTCATGCGCTCCTCCTCCTGTTTGGACTTCGATCCAACGGTCTAGGTTTCTTCCTAATAGTTGATCTGACTGCATTTGTAGCTCCTTCTCTATTATTGTATGTGATTTCCTTTCAATAAAGGAACTTTCAATGAATTCCAAAGGCTTGGCCTTTGATGCTTCTTCTGCAAGGTTGTCTGCTCGGGCTTGACTTGTGCTTTGAAAAATGCTACACCTCTTGAGATTTTTTGACACTCTAATGAAATGTGGGCACACTCCTTGTGCTTCTGGCACTATCTAAGACTTAGGACATTTTTTTCCCATTGCACTCCTTGCAGGGCTCTGTGCATACATGTGCTATCTCTCCTAAGATTTGAATTCTTCAATCGACAAAGGGGCTCAGCCCTTTTTTCCTTCAATGATTTTCTTATGCTCTCTCGGTACTTCTACGCTCTCTCTCTCTTGAGCCTCACGAACACTTTTAGAGTGTTCTTTCAGCACTCTCCTTGCTAACTTCACTCTTCCTTCTGAGATTTTACCAACACCTAGACAGTGTGTTGGATTTGTGCACTCCTTGCACCAACTATCAGAGTGTTAATCAACTCTGATGTGCCCACATGGCAATCTCCTCACAGAACTTGAAGAAGATTTCTCATGCACTCTAGTGTGTCTTCCTGGGACAACTTTCCCTTCTAAGATTTTACACTACTATGAGTGTAGGCATGCTCCTCACACTCGCTCTCAGAGTGTTCAACAACTCTCTTGTGCACTCCTTGCACTACTCCTTCTGAGATTTATGAATTGTTCAGTTGTTCCCATCTGGCACACTCTTCTCTGAACTCGAAACAGAGTTCAAGTGCACTCCTTGCATTGGCTTCATAGAGTATTTCAATTACTCTGGTGTGCACTCCTTACACAATCATAAGATCCCAAAACTACTCATAAAACTACAGATAGAGAAATCTATCTAATTCCTGCAAAGGGAAACATACATGCATCCATGGAATTCATAAAGACAGTAAAACATCTAGAACAAACATCCATCAAATAGATAAATACACATAAACTCATGTGCGCAAACAACTGCTCTTTGTATTAATACTAAATCTTAATGACACTGTGTACAAGGTTGGACTACAATAGAGTCGCAGCTCCTTCCTCTCTCCTCACTTGAGCTCTCTCCTTAGCAGCTAACTCTCTTCTACTAACTAATGAATTTTTTGATACAATTATCTTTTTACAAAAGAGGGGCTCCTTAAACCTTCCCTACAGCTACCTACTCACATTAAATTACTTTCAATCCCCATCTAGTCTGAATCGGATCTAGATCCACCTAGTTGTCAGCCATTAAAGGCGACTTCACATGCATCTTGTAAAATACATATGGGCTCGGCCTTCCCTGAGCCATCAAACATTTAATTACATTAAATTACATTTAAAATTTAAATTTGGGTTCAAAATGAGAGGGTTGGCACCTCTCTTCCCTTGGGAATCATTCCCTCCAAGTGCGTTGATGCGCTGGCTTGTTGGCACTTGAGGTGGAGCGATGCTTCTGCATCAACTATTACAAGAGTTTTGTACAATCCATGAAGAGGTTTGTATAATAGTCCTAGGTAGCATTGAAAGGCTATCACAACCACCTAGTATAACAGTTTTGGACAGATCTGGAGAAAACATTTTGGACAGCATTTGAGGATTGATTTAGCTTGGTTTTGGGACTGTTACAGAAGCTAGAAAATAGGGTTGTGACAGCAGAGTCTTGGAGTGGCATTTGGATCAAATTAGAGGGGAGATTGAGGACAATCAAGAGGTTGTTGCAATAGTACATTAAGGGCAGTCTTGGAGCAGCTAAGAAAGGGGCCAGACTTGTGTAAGGAGCTGCATAGGAAAATAAGGGTTTGAGGGGGCAATGAATTCTCTAACCCTCAACCTCAGTGCAACATATTTGGGCATATTTTTGTAAGTGGTTTTGGTATTCTTGTTTTGTGTAAAATTGGTCCATTGTCCCTAGTACGAGATCCCTTTGTTCTAGATGTAAGAACAGGATATTTTGGCATTAAATACTTGTGCACATGTGTATGATCTAATTGCTAGTTTTATGTTCTGTTGTGCTAATGTAGTTAGTCATCTCAGTGTGTTTATGTTTCAATTGGGTAAATTGTGTATAATTTTCGAAACAATAGAACAGACATGAGGTGCAATGAAAACTAACATGGTATCAGAGCTATGGTTCTAAGAAGGGAAGTTGGATCGAAGTTATCTACACAATTGATAGATCTAGGAGCGAGTTGCAGTGATTGTTGCAGGTGGCAGCAAGATAAATGGTCTCTGGTTTGAGACATGGAGAAATTTTTCTAGATCAAGATTTGTGGGCTATTGCAGCTCGGTGGTGTGGAAGGTTAGTAGTTTTGGTGGATTGGTGGAGATCTTGGTTCGTAGCAGTATGTTGTGTGGCAAGTTTCCAACCATGTGGATGGACTTCCAATGGCTTGTCATAGTGATTTTTGATGGGTGCAGCTTGAGTGATTTGGCATGGAAACTATAGCTTCATGTGGATGGAAGTTTGATGAGTCAAATTCTTCATCAGGTTGGAGAGTTGCACATTGTTGAGGTATGAAAATTTTAACCCAAGATGAGGACACTTTCATAGATGGGTTGCAGAGGTCTAGAGTGGACTAGATTGAGTGTCCATCTGCAACTCAGGATTGTTTAGAGAGAGGACACAGGTTCAGTTGCAACATGTGCGTAGACACTGAGATGTCTTCCGAGGTCTTGGGAAACATTTTTGTAGGGGATCTGTGCATGAGAGATGTTTTCAAAGTTTGACAAACTATGGACTGATTGTATCCAGGAGGAGACTTGGTTAGAGTCCATGGATGACTTGGATGGTGGACATGAGTATAAGTTCATCGAATGGTTGTGACCTAGGTAAGAAGGATGCTTGCCCTAGAGGATTACATGGTTCTTATACAGTGGGAACCATCATTACATGACAAGGGCACAGTATTTTTTCGAGAGCTTCATTGTGTTTGAATCATGTATGTATGAGGAGCTTGGTATGAGGATCAGGAATGTAGTACATGGATCTAGAGAAGTGGTATTCTGAATGGAGTCAGGGGATGTGTTGCAAGTGGAAAATGTGTTATGGGTTCCAGGAGTGTGTTCTCGGCCTCATTGATTGAGGAGTAGGGCTATGCAGTGTTGTTCTAGGATGGAAAAGTGTTATTGGATGACTAGAGGATCTATCCCGGGTACAACATTGGTATTGGAGATAGAGAGGTAAAACTATATAGGATGAGGGGCCAGATTATGTGTGCTATGACCAACAAGAGAAAAGAGATGGATGAGGAGGAGTAGGTAGCTCCACTAATGGTGAGTCAGGTGGAACCACCAACAACATAGGTATAGAGGGAGAAGGTAGCTCCACCAGAATAGGAAGTAGGTAGCTTCACCAGTGGTACAAGCTCAGAGGGAGCCAGAGTTCAGAGGAAGTCAGCCCTCAGGATCCAATGGGGAGGAGTGGCCTCCCAGAACTGTGCGGAGGATAGTGAACAGGGAGCAGGTAGCTCTAGAGGTTGTGTAGAATCAAATATAGTCTGACTCCAAAGGGAGTTAGGAGGCTCAAAGGGAGAGTTAGTTGTTTAGTGGGAACCAAAATTTAGGTCGATATGGGAGAGAGGTATCTTCCAAGATTATCACGATGGTTTCATGGATTGAGATGGCTAGGCAGGATGTTTAGGAGCAGGGTGTCTTCCAGGGAGGTATCATGCTAGAAAGCAAGACTTGCCTCAATGACAGGGGGAGTAGCCATTCAGGTGGATTGGAGAAAAGTTGTGGTAGTGGATCCAGTGTGGGAGGAAAAGTTAATTCCAGTATAGGAAGTAGAGTTTCTCCCAAGATAGGAGACAAAGCTACTTCCAGCTTATTGTGGAGTGTGATGAGAATACCTCCCTTGCTAAGAGGGAGTGTTGATTTTTTTATCTTCGAGTAGGTATTCTCACGTACCCTAGGTGTTGGGAACATGAGAATTGTTGTGGGAACCACATCATACTTTCATTTTAGTGAAAATACCCTTGGATTTTGAGTTGGTGGCTTGGAGGTTTGATGATGGGATTTGTGGGTTTATGATGGGGCTTCACGCCCATAGGAAAGTCTATTTTGGTGTTGACTTTATGGATGCATTTCTCAAACTAACCCCTAGACTTGTATAAATAAGAGAGAGGTCATTGTGACAATTCATTGTGTGTTGACATTGTGAGAGGTGTCTTTGGTGATTTCATTCCAACTGGTTGGTGACCTCAGTCCAACCATGGAGGAGACTGAGAGGCCTTATTTTATGTTTTTTTGTTCTTGTTATGAGAAGGTACCTTAGTGAGGAAAACTTGGCCAACAAAGGGATACATCAACACTATTGTGTGAATGTGTTCTCAGAAGAGAGAGGACTACAGCAAGGCTCGTCATGGCAAAGAGAAACTAGCTAGAGCCTAGGGAAGGTTTCATCTAAGGTATTTAAGGGATTGGCCTACTAACTAGGTTGTGGTTGAGGTTTTTGGGCCTACCCTCAGGAGGTTGAATTTTCCTGAGAGTCTTGAATTAGTATAGGAAGCAGCCACAGGCTAGAGGAGGTTCAGCCAGCTAAGTAGAGGGTTTCTACAGCAAGGATGAAGGCACTCACCGGTGGCTAGAGGTTTCGGTCAAATAGGGTAAGTACGACAACAGCCCTAGAGACATTGTCAACACTAAGGAATGTAAGTGCAAGGGCTGGAACAATGGGTTGTTGTGGAGAAATGTTACAAGAGTTTTGGACAGTCCATGAAGGGGCTTCTATAACAGTCTTGGGCAGCATTGAAAGGTTATCACAGCCATCTAGTATAGTAGTTTTGGACATCCCTGGAAAAAACCTTTTGGACAGCCTTTGAGGGATGATTTATCTCGGTTTTGGGACTCTTATAGCAGCTAGAAAATAGGTTTGTGATAGAAGATTCATGGAGTGGCATTTGGATCAGCTTGGAGGGGAGATTAAGGATAGTCATGAAGGTTGTTGCAACAGTACGTTAAGGGAAGTCTTGGAGCATCTAAGAAAGGGGTTGGACTTGTGAAAGGAGCTGCAAAGGAAGAGAAGGGTTTGGGGGGGCAAGGAATTCCCTAACCCTCAACCTCAGTGCAAAAGATTTTGGCACAATTTTGTAAGTGGTTTTGGTATTCTTCATTTGTGTAAATTTGGGCCATTGTCCCTGGTACAAGAACCCTTTGTTCTGGATATAAGAACAAGAGATTTTTGCATTAAATATGTGTGCACTTGTGTATGATATAATTGTTGGTTTTATGTTCCACTATCCTAATGTAGTTAGGCATATCAATGTGTTTATGTTTACAGTTCAATTGGCTAAATTGTGTATAATTGTGGAAACAATATACCAGACCTGAGGTGTAGTGAAAACTAACAGTTAGTGGGTGTGATGGAACATGTTATATGGTTTATTTGGTTCCAATGGTTTGCATGTGGTATTATTTTGGTCACCACTCACTCATTACACTATGATTTGGCTTTGCATTTAACATGGGATTTAGAATGATGGCTCGTACCTAGTATTGGGATATGGAGGCATTGGCAGTGAATCATCCACGTGACATTTGGTCACTTCATACATCCTTTTATCTATTCACTTAACATACAATAGGTTGGCCTTCATGTTTTCTTCATTTTGGACCATTCATTAACATTTAAAGGTTATCATTTACACCCACCTTTAACTAACCTACTTGTCCATGCACCTTAATTCTCATTCATGCATTTGAGCTCTATTTTTCTCCCTGGTTTTTTGCTTTGGTGATTTTTGATAAGCCCACCATATTTCCCCTTTTGTAATTTATTTTAGTTGTATTTAATACTGCCTTTTTCTCTGAGATAAACATCATTGGCAGCTTTCTTTGAACTCTTCTTTGGAAGCTTCTTGGGGGGGAATTGCTAGATTTTTTTGGTTTCCTTTTCTTATGCAAGCAATTGGTTATAGGTAACTCTACAAGTGGATTATTTTTAGTTATTTTTTGTTTGTTTAATGTTGTGTGATTTTGTTCTTGGCATTGTTGTGAATTTCATAGTTTTTTTTCCCTTTTACTTCACCTTTGTCATTACCCTTGACCTTGCCTAGGTATTTACACTCACAATTTGATTGTTCTTGAGTTTTGAGTAGAACTAATCTGCCCTAGATTGTCATTGCAATTGTGTTTATCCACACTCTTTTATGATGTGCTTGGGTTTGGGTCTGAATGATTGTTTTTTTCTTTGCCACTCTACTTGTAGCTTCTATTTGTAAATAAATGTGTACTCTTATTTCCCCCAACTTTTCTTTTCATGGCCTTCGCTCTTCCTAGGTCTTATGCTTAGTTTTGACCTAGTTCTATGGTTGATATGCGGTTCTACCTTTGCTACAAAACCACTCTTGGACTTTTTGCTTACAAAAACAGGCACATATGGCATGTATCTACACTGAGCTCATCATTATTTTGGCTCAATATTGCATGGAAGCTCAGCCTTGCTTGTTTTGAATATGTACTTGCTTGGGTTATTGTGTTTTGGGTCCAATTTATTTTCATTTTCTAGCTTGATTCTATATTGCTTATAGGTATGGTGTTTATGGCCATAGGTATATCATTCAATTTTCTTTTGTTTATTTACCTTTCCCTTTGGTACTAAGAAGAATAATTATGGCCATAGACCTCTCATTTCTATGGTGTGTGACTTGGGATTTCCTCCTTTTATTTGTCTTGACACTATTTACACACATATTGTCCCTATGGCCTCAAAACCATTATTATATTTACTATTATTTAACCAACATTCATGAGTTTGAATGGTTGTTTTTTTCTATCAATCTTACCATCATATTCATGGGCTAGAAGGGGCTTTGTTAATTGCTTTTACTAGTTATAAGTGTGAGCATGATCTTGGTCTATTTGAATCCTTCAACTTTCTTAGCATTTGAAATAATTTTGACCCAAGCATTTGTTACCTCCTTGCATTTTATTTGATTTTGAATATAAATACTTACTTAAGCATGAGTAACTTATTTTTCCATTCCAAATCTTGCTTTCACTTGTAAATGTTGGCATAAGCTCATTTCCGGACCACATTCCCATGCAAGCCACTTATTGGTCCTTATTTATGTTGTGGGAAACAAGTTTCATTTGTTTGTCTCCACAACAAATATGATTTTGGGATTATTCTTGGTTGTTATGTTTTCATAATAATTTTGATATGTTCAGCCCCTTTTTTGGTATTACTTAGAGCCCAATTAAAACCCATTCCATATATATGAACCTCCGATTTTCCATGTGGGAGAATAGAATCTCCATACATGTGTTAGACAGATTTACTTTGCAATGAAAAATTAAGCCTCATGCATGTTTTCTCATATGCTCATTTTCCAATATGCACACAAAATTGAATCCTTACTAATAATGTTACAAACATGACATGTCTAATTTGCTTGCAACATGTCTTCCCTCACATTTTCATTATTCCCTAAACAAGCTATGAATAGATCACAAATCAAAGTAATATTTTCCTTTAAGCATAATACATTTAATGTATGACTCTTTGTGTATGTTGGAGCTATAAGGTTGGTCATGAAGTGTGTTAGCACCATTATTTTTATAGCTAGAGTTAGAGGTTTGTCCAAAAAATTTCAAAGGCATGCCATTATCTTGGGAAAATCAAGACTTTCATAGATGAGTCATAGTTAGTGTGTCAAGGTTTATGAGGTCAGTGATCAAATAAAGAATGGATTGAAATTTCAATAAGGGCTTTAGCCATAAGTTGGTTTAAAGGGTGTATTGTCTTTTTCATAAAACACTACCACAAATGAAAAAAATTCAAGAGTGTTAAGTTCATCATGTTCAAGTTGTAAAGGTCTACTTTCCTAAGTCTCGAGTAATGTTAAAAAGTGGGAAATTATGTACCAAGGTCGAAATTTCAATAAGGGCTTTAGCCATAAGTTGGTTTAAATGGTGTATTGTCTTTTTCATAAAACACTACCACAAATGAAAAAAATTCAAGAGTGTTAAGTTCATCATGTTCAAGTTGTAAAGGTCTACTTTCCTAAGTCTCGAGTAATGTTAAAAAGTGGGAAATTATGTAAAAAGGTCAAATCAAATGGTTAGGGTGAATGTCATGTCAAAAGATATTACGGTTTATCATTACCCCATCAAGAGGTTAGAAAGGGAAATCAGCACTCCATATCATTTGTACAATTGCAAACTTCAAAGGTGTACCCATTGCACAAGTTCATTGCGCAAATCCCTAACTTTCCTTGAAACATCTTGTCACTATGGATATTCCTTCCATTTTCATAATTTCGTTCCTTATCCATTTGAGCATAAATATTATCCACCTTTTGTTTTTATCCATCGCCTTCTTTAAGACTTGTGGCGTCAGTCTATAGTCTCCCAAGTAAGCTTCAAATCTCTCTGCTACGCAAATATTGTGTGTTGTTAGTCGCTACATAAATATGCCACCCTGTTTTCACTGTGTATCCTCCATTTCTTTAAATCATTGTTCAAGAGCTTTCCTTGGAGCCTATTGCAAATTAGCTTCTAGAACAAGTTTGTTTTTCACATAATCAGATTTCTTTCTTTTGAGACAAACTCTTGCTACCTATTGTTGCACCGAGTTTTCTACTACTATTTATTGTTGGGCCAAGTTTTCCATTGAGCCGAAAGCCTCCTATCGCTGATTTGTTTACTGCGCAAATTTTCTTGTTGCTACCTTTTCCTGTGCATCGTGAAAAGTCACTATTCTCATTTGTTGCACAGAGGTCATTGCTCTCATTTGTTGTCAAAGGTTAATGTTCCCTTTTTTGTTGCACAAAGGTTATTACAATATATTGTTGTGCACCTCGCAGCCAATAAATTTGGACAGAAGACGATCATGACAACTCCTCAACGAAAAATAAAGAATGTAAGAAGTGGGGAAATCGTGAGTTTTGAGCCACAGATTTTAAATTTGGTAAAAGCAATCCCAACGATCATGTTGTCCTTTGAACAAGTTGGATGCCTAAGATTCTATGAAAAGTTCATGTATAATGCTAGCCTAACCGCTAGCTTTAACTTTAATGGTGTCAGTGCAACTATTGCATGGATCACTTTTCTAGTGTCAGAGGAAACCATATCAGCTACAACAGAGATTCCTATCTAGGGAGAAAAATGGTTTAAAGGTATGCCATTAGATACTCATGTTATATCGATTTCATCAAGCCTGAATATCAAAAATCTAAGATTGGTGCCAACATTCACAAGATCATACTTTGGAACCTTTTGAGAAGCTTTTGAGGATAATTTAGAAATACTATACTTGTGAGGGTAGCTTTGAGAAGGTACATCAATACCACATTAGGTTCTTGATGCATTTCATAGGGAGAAGTCCTTTAAAAATATATTTTTTCCTATGTAGAAGCCTAGGAAAAATGTATAGATAGTTTCCAAGCCAAAGTTGACCAGTCAGAGAGTAGTCTATTCCATTTTTTTCCTTGATAAATTTGTTGATGGTTGAGGAGCTTGGAAAATTAAACAGGGACTGGGATTCCTTATTTACCTTAGCAAACATTTCCTTGGATCCTAAAAGAGATACTCCCTTGTCTATTGAGAAATCAACATTGCATAGTCTGTGGGTAAAAGGTGTTGAAATAATGTACCTGCTAAGAGCATTCTTATTATTAGTCAGACAACCACTATGATTAATCATGTCATTATTATTATTATTGTTATATTGGGATCTAACTTCATTGTGGATTAATCATGTCGATAATTGTATATTAATCCAAATCCCCTTTAAGCATTGGTTATCGGACACCATGCACAAGTCGGCCCAACAGTTATTATGAAGACCTAGAATTAATTAAAGGTGGGTTTACCCACCCAGAGTGAGGTATCTGTTCACGCTTAGGACCTTTCACACGCAGCAAGCCCTTATAAATAAGAGTGGGCTGGCGCCTCTCTTTAAACACACAACTCACTTGTCATTTTCCTCTCATGAGGCAAGTTTTAATAGAAGTTGAGAGAGGAGAAGAAGGGTGGTGCATCTCTTTGGGAGGTGAATTTCTACATTGTTTTGAGTTATCCCTTGAACATTGTACAAGCTATTTATGATAAGGAAGTTTTTGTTGGGTTTTTCTCCCACATGAGGGTTTCCCCAGATAAAATTCATGTATCTTGTGATTGTGTGTATTTCAGCTGATCGCGGTTCTTATTATGCCTCTTATCTAATGAAATGCAAAGAACTATAATAATGGCATAAACATTAACATGGTATCGTGAGCCAACCTGAAGGAACACTATTTGCAAGAGAAAACGTCACCGCTACGTACCGCAAATTAGGGGCCTTTGAAAAAGTATCTCTTTTCACTCTAACCTCCTAAAAGTCGCTACTCTCCCCTAAGGATCAATATGGCACCTAGAGTGCACCTTTCGCGGGTTGATCCTCTGGAAGTGAAACCCTAGTTTCACAAAAGTACCGGCGAAATTTCTTAAAAACGCATCAGAAGTACCAGAGTACCGGTTCGTAAGCACCACCCGTAAACCGCGATCTAGTTTGAAGGGGTAAAATTTGATTTTCTCAACTGGAGGACATCTGTGCTACTTTCCCCGCCCAAGCGCATCTTCCTGGTAAGATCAAACTTGATTTCAAGCACTTTCAATTTTTGCCGCTTTGTTGCCGAGTAGTACAAGATGTCCGCAAGCACAAAGTTTGTTGAGAAATTAGAAGGCATAGACAACTCTTCGTGCCTAGAAGTATAGGATCTACCTGATCCTTGGCAGAGAGTGACCTATTAAAATTTATCAAAGCGAAAGTTTAAGCATCGGCGCTGAATGTAATCGTAGCTCAGAATCATTGCGCATTCAATCAAAGACCACTTGATCCCGTAGATATCGGCCAAAAGAAACCTCAAAGGAGATGTTTGATGCTCTAAAGAAAAACTATATAAAGGAAAGAACATCAATCAAAGATGAATCTCGTGAACTCAATCAAGAATACCAAGATGTAGCAGGAATGATTCAAGAATATTTCTCCGAATCTCCGAGATAAAAGAACAAATTTGAAAGCGGATTGGAGACAATTCATCTATCAAATTGTAATAATCCACCCTTAAATGGTCTTTGGTAAGATTCGGGATGCCTTCATCCAAATGTAAGTGATATAGAAGGAAAAAAATTACAGCTTTGAAATTGCGTTAATGCACCAAGAAGAGACAAGGGTAGCCAACTGGTGAAGCACACTAGCTAAGGATGATGATTAATCCCTAGCTACTCATACAAAGGAAGAAGGAAGAAACCCCTACTTCAAAAGGGAAACTCTACAGAACCAATCCATCAAACAAGTTCAACAACCAAGAATCTCATTCAAGAAAATTTTCAAGAAAGGACAACGCGAAGTGGGACGAGATCTCTCATCTATACAATGCTATCATCATGATAAGATGCGACACAAGGTGAACAATTGTCCAAATGTAAGATAATGAGTACGCGAGGTACAATAAAAAGGCAACATGTCAGCGATTGTGAAAAAAAAAAATCAAGAACCTATGAAGATGATTAAGGACCATGTCTTAATCTCTCTCGTGATCTGTATCACCCGAGAAGACACATGGCTCATTGATAATGATGCATCAAAGCATAAGCATCTGCAAGAATACTCTCTTGTATTTTAGAAAAGAATTTTTCTTTAAAGTAACTCTTGGAGATGATTATCAATATCCCATAAAAGGAATAGGAGAATCAAACTACAAGCCATCTCTAAAACTCAATAACAATGAAGGACGCATTCAATTGAAAGCCTAAAGAAGAAACTTAATTCATCAACTCTAGACAAGAAAGGCTATAGAGCTGCCTTCATAGATGGAGAAATTATTATGTAGGCTATGAGCAAGTTCCAAAATGAAGCAATCACATCTAAGTGAAGAAAATGGTTTATATGTTTCCAACTAGCCACCTAGAACTGCTATGACCCATGCCATCGAAAATTCATGTGAACTTTGGCATAGAATATTGGCCCACTTCAACTACAAGGCACTACCATAAATATGAAAAGTTGTCACAAGTTCTGGTAAACTTGTGACAACTCAAGGTTGATCAGGAAGGCATATGCAAATGATGTGCGCATGGAAGAACATCAAGAACCCCTTTCCAAAGAGGGACAAGAAAGCGTAAGGAGAATTGGAACTCATCCATTCGACGCAGGTGGCCCAATGCCATCATCATCCATTAATGGGTATGTATACTCATGTATCATTCATCGATGATTATTCTCAGAAGACCTAGATATATTTCTTAAAATCTAAAGATGAAGTATTCAAGAAATTCAAAGAATTCAAAGCTCTTGAAGAGAATCTTCCTAAAGAAAGATTAAGATACTCGTGTCAGACAATGGAGGTGAGAATATACCTCAAAGGAGTTCGTAAAACTTCTGTAGAGATGTTGGGACCAAGAGGGAACTAACTACTCCCCATAATCCCCAACAAAACTATATAGTTGAAGGAAGAACAAAACGATTATGGAAGCTATGAAGACCATGATTCACCTATCAAGATCTTCCTATGTGCTTATGGGAAAAGCAACTATGGCGCTTCTTTATGTGCGTAATGTAACATCCCATAGTGCACTTGCTCAAGACCCTAAGAGATGTTCACCGAAGAAGCCAGGTGTTTTCATCTCTAAAATATTTATTGTCCGTTGTTTATCCATATACCAAAAGAGAAAGAAATAAGTTGGAACCCTCAAGAAAGAAGGTAATATTTGTGGATAATCGGAGGTGTCCAAGGCCTTCTCGTAATTCAAGCATAATTGTCACTTATATTGAGACTGTGGACGCGGACCTTGATGAAGAAGCATCATTTAATAAATCAAGAAGATGCCATCTTGAAGAGCGCGAAGAGGAACCCTGGTCCCGTGATGATAGAACTGCTGATGGAAGTTCCCGTGAGATGCAGTAAAACCCGGTATGGAAGACATAACTTCCCCGGGATGAGGAGACTCCAAGATCATGTGATATAAATCGTAAGTTCAAGAACTTCCTCAAAATGACCTTCTCCCATAAAAGAAAGCCCCGCTTTGGAAAGAGAGATTATTCAAGATGGAGAGAAGTATGGTGTTCCGTATGAAACACAAGAATAGGGTGAAGAGACCAAAGCCATTCTCTAGCTATTTAATTTTGATGTGCAATCTACTGATGAGGAACCTACATGTTTTGAAGAGGCCATCAGAAACAAGGAATGGGCAGATGTCATGACGAGGGAATACCAATCCATAATAAAGAATGATGTATGGAAAATTGTCTTGCAATTCAAAAGGTGTAAGGATGTGGTATCATCAAAATGGCTCTTCAAGATGAAAACATGTTGATGGAAGCATTGGAGAAATATAAAGCAAGATTTTGTCACTTCTGTGGCTTCTTCCCGTAAGGGAAGGAATCAACTGGCGAAGAGACATTTCCCATGTACGGATACACTTCAATCAGGACCATCATAGCTCTGTCAGCTAAGATGAAATGGAAGCCGCACCAAATGGACGTGAAGACGTACTCTTTTCCGAATGGCATCATTGCAGGAAGTAGGCATAGAGCAACCCCCAAGGATTTGAGGTTGGAAGACATGAAGTCTCATGTCCGCCGATTGAAGAAAGCCTGTACATATTGAAGAAATCTCCGCAGCTTGGTATGGTCGTGATAAACGCTTGATCTAGGCTTGGCTTTACCAAGATTAAAGTGCATTCAAATCTCTACTTCAAGATCATGGAGAATGAACCAAGAATACTATTACTGTAGAGCGTGGATGACTTATCTCTTAATCGAAGAAAATATCATTGTTGAATGTAAACATAGACTTGTCATTGAATTTGAAATGAAAGACCTTGGCTCAATGCATTACTTCTTAGGTCTCTTTGAGGTATGGCGTAGTCCCGAAGAATCTTCCTTAACTAAGGGAAGTCCACGGTCAAAATCTTAAAGAGATTTGACATGTTAGAATGCAAGTCCATGAATACACCCATGGAAGCAAAATAAGCCGTTGGTCGAGCATTTCATCGTGATTTTGATAGATGCCACTCAGAAGACAGATTATTGATCACATGTGACTTGATCTGGACCGTATTCTGGTATGACCGCTTTGCGTTGGAACAATCTTGAGTCAGCCGTAGAGCCCATATGTGTTCATTTAGTGGTCAGAAAACATGTGATGAGGTACCTTAATGGTACAATGGATCATGGTCTCGCCGCATGGAGATCATGACTTCGCGACTCAAGTGGATATACCGATGCAAATTGGTGGAAGCTGCTGGTCGATAGAAAAAGCACTTCCGCATGTTGTTTCAATTTGGGATCGGCCATGATCTCATGGAATAGTAGGAAGCAACCAAGATTTCTCCTCAAGACCGAAGCAGAAAATATTGCCCCATGTTCTCTCAGCACAGCGGAAGCTATATGGCTTCGAAAGTTGTTGACGTGCCTATTTGATTTTGGAGATGAGAGTAACCACGATTCTATGTGACAATCAAGCCGTATTAAATGACAGAATCACGTGTTCCAGTCGGGACAATATAGAGATCCGCTATCATTTCATCCCGCTAACATGGTACGCTGCAGAGGAGCCTTGAAGCTCCTGCATATTAGCACGGATGAACAAAGCCGTTGATGTGATGACTAAGCCTCTATCTCGTGTAAAGTTTGAACACTTCTCGAGATAACCTTGGTGCTGTCCCAATGGAATCTCCGAAGCGGGGAGTAGATGTGGCTCCTGGCTTCCCTCGAATTCAAGAGTTAGATGTAAAAGAAGATGAGTCAAGCAAGTCACCTCATTGTTGACGAAAAGTACGACATTGTGTGATCCTTTGCGTCTCCTCGACCTCGTTGTTAGATGTAAAGAAGATGAGTCATTGCTTCTATGACCTAGTTGTTGTGACACATAAAGCATAACATCGATGATTCCTTGCTTCCTCACCTAGTTGTTAGATGTAAAGAAAGATGAGTCACGCTTATGACCTCATTGTTAGATCTAAAGCATGATGCGTTGTGTGATCCTTGCTTCTAACCCTCGCAGCCAGACGTAAAGAAAGATGAGTTATGCTTTTTACCCAGTTGTTAGATCCCAGCTAACGTCATGATTCCTTTGCTTCTAATCTAGTTGTTAGATGTAAAGCAAGATGATTCCCGCTTCTGACCTAGTTGTTGGGACGAAGTTTGTGAAAGATGTTGATGTGTTCCCTTCTTCTGACCTCGCTGTTATATGTAAAGAAAGACGTTGTGTGTATTTCTTTACGTCTAACAACAGGGTTATAAGCAAGGAATCATCTTTTTTTACTTCTAACAACTAGGTCAGATGATGATATTACTTGCTTCCTAATTCCGCTGTTAGACATAAAGCAAGATGTGAATGACACTGAACTACCGTACCTAACCGGGCCATGACATTGAGCTAGTGTAGTATTGTGATGTGCCACCCTAGTGTCAGTGATGAGGTATCATTTTACCGATACATGTTTGATGCGATGATGATAGCATTCCCTTCCGAGAATGATGATGTTGGTTTATGAAGAAAACTGAAGGACTCAGAAATGTGCTAGACAATGGTTCAAGATGATATTGACGATATACCGTTCCTCCGTGATGCCAATCGATGATGCGCACTCTTTCCCGATAAGTCGATGAAGAATATTCTTCTCGTTAAGGGGAGTGTTGAAATAATGTAACTAATTAAGAGCATCTATTATTAATGGATTTAAATCCCCATTGGCGGATTAATCATGTCATTATTATTATTATTATTATTGGATTAATCCCCATTGTGGATTATCCTCATGTCGGTAATTGTATATGACCAAATCTCCTTTTTTGGATTATTATTAGACAATTACAAGGAAGAATAAGAAGTCGGCCCCAAGAATTATTATGGAAGACCCAGACTAATTAAAGGTGGGTTTACCCACCCAGAAAGAGAGGTCTACTGCCGCTTGTGACCTTTCACACGCTACCGTGGTATAAATAAGAGGCTAGCCACTCAACCATTAACCCCACTTGCTCATTCTCTTATGAGGCAAGCCGCACTAGAAGTTGGAGAGGAGAAGAAGGGTGGCGACTTTGGGGAGGACTTTCTATTGGTTTGAGTTATCTCTTGAACATTGTACAAGCTATTTATGATAAGGAAGTTTTTGTCGGTTTTCTTCCCTAGAGGGTTTCCTGGGATAAATGTTGTGTCTCTTGTGAATGTGTATTTCTCAGTGATCTTGTTCTTATTATGCTCTTATCTAATGAAATGCAAAGAACTATAATAATGGCATAAACATTAACAAAAGGAGGAGGTGTTGTTGAAAGGGGAAAAGGAAAAGAAATTGAGAATTCATCACTAAGTCAGTTAGCCTCGAAGAAAAGAATAAAACTAAGATTCATCTATGAAACTGAGGAGACATAAGCTCACAGTAAACCGTGCACCAAGTCCTCTGCCAGGAGGTTTCCCATACCCACAATTTAGACGGAGTTTGTTGAATGTGCAGCCCAAGAGATTGATGAGAAGCAAGTGGAACCAGGTGAGAAAGATGCATACATCAAGGAGGTGAAACGGAAACTCAATAAAGCTCAACATATTATAGCCCAACTATATCAGGAGAATAGAGAATTGAAGAGGAAGCTAACAGAAATAACTCCTAAAGCACAAACACCACAGAGTAAAGCAAGTTAGAGATATCCTACCTCACCAACATGAGGAGAAAAGAATATTAAATGGTTGAAAAAGAAGCTAAGAGAATCTCAAGATGAGATCATTAAGCTCAGGGAGGGAAAAAGAATATCAAAGGAAGGGATCATGAAACATTACAAGAAATTCATACCAGTTATAGACAATGTGTATGCAGCCATCTCTAATGCTCAATCAAAATTGAAGAGGAATGCGGCTTTGTTGAGACATGTGAGAAGTTTAAAGAGACAAAACTTGTCATTGAGAAAGGTAAAGAGGACCTTACGACTACAAGTGAAATTGGGTAAAGAAGATAAGAACAAATTGAATAATCCCATCCTTTGTTGACAACTAGATTCACGCGAGCAACCTCAACATGAAGATCTGTTGCGTGAAATCGTTGCACAAATACCGCAGCCAGCACTTGTGTAGTAGAAACCAGAATTTGTTGCACAAAGGTGACAGGGTTGTCTAGCGGTACACATGATGACTCATCATGACCATATGGTTGAAATTCGCTCAAGAATTTATGATTGTAAATGACACTTCAGTTAGGTTATAATTGGCAAATCGGGTTTCCTATTTTTGGTCAATTTTATAGAGGTTGTTGTTCTCTTTGAAAATAACCAGATCCATAGCTCTAGGAGATAGTAGTAGTTCGACTCCTAGCAGCTAAGGGTAGCTTTAATTTTCTATATATATGGACTATTTTGATGTAAATAGGGCGGGCATAAGTATAGGCATTTTCATCCTCAATGTAATTTTCCAAATCTGAAGGAAATACAAATGCAGAAGTCCTAAATTCCTTATGAAAATGATTCTAATGGTGGTGATCTGAAGATTGTACTCTTATTTGTATGTATTCCTTGTGTACTTATTTTCATCTGCACTTTTCTTATTTTTAAATTGGTAAATTAAAAGTCTAGAATTCATCTAATGGTGCTCTAGACTTAACTGATTTAAATTATGTCTATCTTCTCAACTAAGGTCAGAATTCATCCTTTATGATGTTATGATTTTGTAATGTGTTTATTTTCGTCTTTCACCGTAAATAATCAAACACAACAATGAATTTCATCACCTTATTTATCCTTTGTTCCTCTGAGGAATTCTATCTACGAAGCATTGTTTTCTTCTTTTTTTTCAGGGGTTGACTCCATAGCCCTAGAAATACTATACCTTTTTTCCAGCAAACCTCGAAAAGATATCTCAAAATTCTAAATCTAGCCATCAATTCAAAGCAACCTGTATATCAGAGAGAGCCCTCTCTAGATTGGAAAGACTAATTTCCGGTCTTAAATTTTGTTTGTAGGTTACCTTTTTAGATTGTTTCTTCCACCCAACAATTTACTAAGTGTTAACATTTTGGTGTCGTTGCTGGGGACGAAATTGAAATTTTTCCCTGGGAAAGAACAACTAAAAAATTTAGATTTGATTCTTGAGGGTAACAATGAATTAGACACCTTTTTTGGCTGAACTATTCTTACCCTGGCGACTTCATTTAATAAGATCAGTAGCATAAAGTTTTTTTTTTTTTAGAAAATAAGAAATCCTTGATCCTAAGAGAATTTACACTAGAAGGAACCCTGATCCAGAACCCATAGCATTTGTGTCTGATCCTGGGAAACTCTTACACAAAAGAAAAGAAAAGACAATCAAATCATTTGCTTTCCTGGACAGAAATCTATCTTTACCCAAAGATGGGGTAAAAAGTTTTGATAACCTTGACTTTGATTTAAAATTTGAACAAACCTTGTTCAGATCTAGATCAAAATCTAATTTGAATGAAATTATCTTTGATGAGAATAAATTACAGTCATTGATTCCCATTGTGCCCATTCAAACTATTCCTATTCAGACTGTCCCCACTCAGACTATTCAGATATCCCAAAATCCTCCGAGAGCCATGGTAGGAAAATTTGCTCCTCTTGCCTTGCCTGCCCAGTTGCATGATTTACCCCAAAATTGTAATCAAAGAATCAGATCATTCGATGTTGAAGATAATGTATCGGCCCAAATACACTTAGATTGGTTCAATGATTTTGTTCACCTAGAGGAGGTAGATCATGAGGATGCAAAACTCAAGCTATTCGCACAAATTCTTTCAAGAGAATTCAAAAAATGGTTTAAATCTCTTCCTACAACGATCATCCTTGATTTCCAAGCCTTTGAAACACTTTTCCTTGCAAGGTGGGGTGAAAAAAAGAATCATCTTCAGTTGCTAACTCAGTACAATAACATAAAAAGATCACCAAATGAAACAGTACAAGAGTTTTCAACCAGATTTATGAAAGTTTACAATTCAATTTCTACTGAAGTAAAACCTCCTCCTGGAGCTGCCCAACTTCGATATGTTGATTATTTTGACAGTGACTTTTCCTTGTTGTTAAGATAAAGGAGATCCAGTACATTAGATGATATGATGAGTGATGCAATTGAAGTAGAGGTAACTATGATGGCATCGGGGAAGATCAAACATAATCCTGACAGATATGTGAAGAAAGTCCAAGGAGAAGCACAGCCCTCAACTTCTTAATCATCAAATGAGAAATTTGATTTGATGATGAAAACTATGGAAAGATTCATGGAAAGAATGTCCTTGGATAATAAGCCTACCACCAGAGATCAAACTGATTTTCAGCCTAGAAATAAAAAATTTAGAAGAGCTCCAGTTCCACAGATTGGGCAAATAGACCAAATAAATCAAGGTGATCAACAAATAAAACCTTCTTTCCAAAACAACTATGTAAATGAAGATTTTGATCAAAAAATTGAAGATAATATGCATTGTTGTGATGATACAGAAACAAATGTGTTATTAACTAAAGAATAACATGATCAATTTATGGATGCAAATGATAAGTTTATGCAGGATAATGATGGTATATTGTCAATGGAAACAGAAGAGTATAAGAAGGGAGTTCAAAATGCTATTATGCAATTTCATAAACAATAAAACCTTAGAAGAAAAAAGGTGCCTGCAAATCCTACAAGGGAACTTCAGATAAATACACCTTCTTCAAGCCAACCTAAGAAAGATAACTCAGCAAAGGATGCAATGGAGAAAATAAAATCCAAAGAAGAACCCCCAAATAAGATACCTAAGGCAAGAAAGGAAGTAGTCATCAAAGAGGTAGGAAAATCCCTGTCTCCTTTTCATTTTGAAAGTGAAATGGATAAAATCAAAATTTATGTTCCATTCAATAAGTTGATTAAGAATGGTGAATATAGAAATCAGATCATTAAAATTATCAAAATGGAAGAAGCCCCTGACACCTTCAATGTGCAAGATGATCACTCTGCTATCTTGTTTGGCCCACGTGTGGAGGAGAGTGGTGATGTTGATAATGCCCCTCATTTATATGTTAGTCTTAAAATTCATGACATGACCTTACATAATGTCATGTTAGATTCAGGAGCATCACATAATCTGATGCCCAAAGTAGTCATGGATGAGTTGGGCCTAGATATTACAAGACCTTTCAAGGATATTTTCTCTTTTGACTCAAGGAAGGTGAAATGCTTGGGTTTAATCAAAGATCTGGTTGTATCATTGTCTCAAATTCCATCAAAAAATATGATCATGGATGTGGTGGTTGCTGACATCCCTCCTAAATTTGGCATGTTGTTATCTAGATCTTGGGCTGCAAAGTTGAAAGGGACTTTGCAAATGGATAGGCCATATGCTACTATCCTTGTTTTTTTCAATGAAAGGAGGTTGTATAGACAAGTGATTCTCAAGTACATGGTGAGTAGCAAAACTCAACCAAAAAACCATCCCATTTACTCTATAGATATTGAGGTTGGTTCCTCTATTTTCTATAATGAGTTGAGTTTTGAAGAGGAGGAGTCAACGACTGTCATGGCCATCAAAGACAAATATGATCATCAAACAGAGGAAATTACAAATCAGCAAGACAATGCAAAGAATGAGATGTGGAACATGAGCTTTGATGGAGCTGCTAGCAGAGAAGGAGCAGGAGTTGGTGTGTGGATTAACCCTCCCAAGATAGGTAAAAAACTCTCTTCTTACAAACTTTCTTTTGATTTCACCAATAACATGGTTGAATATGAGGCACTGATTTGGGATTGAAGACTCTAAAAGAATTGGGTGCTCGGAGGATAGTTGTACATGGATATTGCGAGCTTGTCATAAATCRGGTCAAGRGTATATATCAGTCTAAGCATCCTAGATTGAGGGCATATAGGAATATAGTACTTGATCTTCTTCAAGAGTTTTCAGAACACAATTTATCAGTGATTCCTAGGGGGGGAAATGAAATTGCAGATGCTTTAGCTACTTCARCTTATGTTTTCAAAATTCCAATTTTTCCAAATAAAAAGTATGAAATTGAGKTCAAGCATAGGACAGCAGTACCTGACAACATTAAATATTGGCAAATATTTGAAGATGACAAACARGTARAAAGATTCATTCAGATGAGTGATGAATTTKCTAATTCAAATATTGATGATGAGTGTTGTTGTGAAGAGAATGAAGATGCAGTTGTGTTCAACAATGATGAATTTTTTAAAAATGATATTGTTGGAAGAGATATAGTGCATCTTAAAAATAACATTATTCCTAAAGGCTTGGTCCCATTGGAAAAGATTTTTGACAACAACGATGTAGCCAGAAATCCTAAAATCATTGTAAATGATGAGGACATAGAAGATTGCAATATTGGGACTTAGAAGGATCCTAATATCATCAAAATGTCCAAAATACTCAGTCCAGAAATTAAACAGAGGTATATCAGCCTAAAGAAGGATTTCCCTGATGTCTTTGCATGGAGTTATGAAGATTTAAAGGTCTATGATACTAAGATAATTCATCATGTAATTCCAATCAAGGATGATCATAAACCTTTCAAGCAAAATTTGAGAAGAATAAACCCTTTGTTGTTGCCATTGATTGAATAGGAGGTAAGGAAGTTGTTTGATGCCAAAATTATAGTGTCCTTAAGATTTTCCAAGTGGGTGGCTAACCTAGTGCATGTCAGGAAGAAAAGTGGTGAGATCAGGTTGTGTGTAGACTTTCGGAATATAAACAGGGTGTCTCTCAAAGAATATTATCCAATTCCTAAGATGGATTAAATCCTGTAGAAGGTGGTTGGATCTCATAAGATATCAATGCTTGATGGTTTCTCTGGATACAACCAAATCATGGTGCATCTCGATGACAAAGAGAAAACAGCTTTTACAACACCTTGGGGCACCTTCATGTATGCAAAAATGCATTTTGGGGTTATAAATGCAGGGGAAAATTTCCAAAGGGCCATAGACATAGCCTTTTTCAATGAGAAATATAAGTTTATTGTTATTTACTTACATGATATTACTGTATTTTGAGATTCTTATGATCAACATCTCAAACATCTAAGAAGGGTTTTTCATAAATGTAGTAAGTTTGGTATCTCATTGAATCCCAAAAAGTCAAATTTTGGAATGAAAGAAGGAAAATTACTTGGACACATCATTTCAAAAGAAGGGATAAAGATAGACCCCAACAGAGTGGAAGCAATTCTGAAGATTGGCACACCCAGGAGCAAGAAGGAAGTACAGTCTTTGCTAGGAAAAGTAAATTTTTTGAGAAGGTTTATTCCTAACTTGGCCAAAATCATAAAGTATGTCACAAATATGCTCAGGAAAGGCAATGAAATAAAATGGAATCTTGAATCTAGGAAGTCTTTTGAAGATATTAAAGTGGCATTGACCAAAGATCTAGTGTTGGCCAACCCGAATTTTGCAAAAGATTTTATCTTGTTTTCTTTTGCTTCATAACACACCATTGTTGGTCTTTTGTTGCAAAAAGATGAACAGAACTTTGAAAGGCCCACATCCTATTATAGAAGGACTTTGAGAGACTCCCCACTAAGGTATGAAATCATGGAAAAGCAGTAATATTCCTTGGTGAAGGATTTTAATGAATTTAGAACTTTTCTCTTTCATTCCCATGTCATTGCTTATGTTCCTAGAAATTCTGTAAAACACATTTTGACTCAAATTAATCCTGAAGGGAGAAGGGGAAAATGGATATTTGTGATGTTGGAGTATGACCTCAATATCAAACCTAAAAAGTTGATTAAAGGTTAGGGGATTGCAAAGTTGATGGTGCAGTCAAATTGTGATGTCTTGGAAATAAATTTCATTTTTGACCTATCAGCAAATTTAGAAAAAGAAACAGTCCCATGGGTATTGTTGGCACAAGGGTAGACCCAGGGTTCAACGCTTCAATAGCGCACCAACAAAACCCTAACTACCGATCCTTTCGGCAACACATGTGAAGCAGGCGAAGTCTCACCCGAGGTAGAAGCAGGGGGGGTTACAGGACACAGGTGTCTGTAACCAAGTTGGGACACAAATCTGTGATTACAACACTTCGCAAAGTATTATAGCACCACTTAGAAGATAATATGCATTAGTTCATGAGTTTCATTAACATCACAGAATAAACCCTAAAGGTAGATTGGTGCAATAACAATGATGACACTTATCACTCAGCATCAAGTTAGATCTAGCATTCATTCATCTTTAACACAAGTAAGCACTAAGCATCAACAGATCTATCTATCATACATTATAATCAAGGCACTAAGCAGGTAAATAACATAAACAATACAGCACAAAGGACATCAAAGACACAAGATATACGTGGTTCACCCCAGTGTGGGGCTACGTCCACCAATTGCTTTGTCTTCTTTATTAATATTCAATCTTCTTACATTCAATTACTCATGTGCACCAATCCATAGATCTAGGCTTCGCAAAGGACAGGAGATCTATGCACTGAGCACCAGATCCTCCTTCCCAAAATTAGGTCAAGGCACAGATCCAACTCCTCTATCAAGCACAGAGCCTTACATACACATTTTGTTGCACAAAACAACTCAGACTACTTGCACTTAGCTCCGCAAGCCTCTACACTCTACCATACATTCTTACTTATATTTATACATTTACAATTCCTTACAAAAAGGCCTAAACATGGGAGAACCCATGGGCTGAAATCCCATAACCCATTACAAAAACCCCTTAGAAATCCTAAAAAATGAGTGAGATCCACGATCTCATCTTCGCCTAGGTGCTCCATCTTTGACCAGCCTGTCGAAGTCCAAAAGTGGTCCTAACCAGACCAAGGTTTCCTCAAAACTTGGTCAAGGGCCAACAGGCCCCCAACACTCACATGTGACTCATCCCAAGTCACTCAGGTCTGGGAAACGCTGCTTCGAATGCCTCAAGCTTCACTCAAGTTTCCTTGACTTTCTGCTTCACCTGAGCCTCCTTCTCAACGAGCTCCTGGATTGTCTGTGTTGTAATAGGCCCTTCTAGGCATTGTTCGACTAATGCAACCACTTGGTCTAGTTGTGAGCATTTTCCTTCAATCTCTTCAAACACTTTGCAGGCTTCATCATGCACTGGTTGCATCTTCTACATGACTTCCATTACTCTACCCTGGATGGCAGTAATCTGTTGTTGGACTATGTGTTGTTCTTGAGATCTTTTTATTCTCTCGACTGCAGTGAGTAACTTCATCTGCGCCTGCACGGTCAATCTCTTGTTTTGTGCCTCCTGTAGTTGTGCTTCCAACTTCCTTAGCTCTGGATCTTCTACGAGGCGTTCATAAGTCTGTGCACTTCTATCGCTCAGTTGTTTTCACTCTAAGGCTAGGGCCCTGATCCTTCCTACTGCATTCTTGGCGGCTTCCTCCCTCTGGTCGCACACTTCTTGCAGAGTGCTCGGCACTACTTGGATCTCTAACTTTGTTATCCTCGCATGAATTTGTTGGATGGTCTTAGTGAGCTTTGCCACTTGAGCCTCAACGAACTCATGTTCCTCCGATGCCAAACCTGACATAGAGTGACATGTTTTTCTCATAGCTTCCTTAACCGTTGCCTGTTCTGCGAGCAACTGCTCCTTTTATTTTTGTAGTTGTACTTTTTCCTCCTGAACCATCGCCTGAAACTCTTATTTTTCATTTTCATAGGTGGTTACATAGTACCGCGCTATGCATAATTTCTCTAAGACTTCCTCTTTCTCTTGTTTCAAGGCTTATGTAGCATTCTCCTTTTCTTCTTGGATCTTCTGAAGTTAAGCCTTTGTTGCATCTGTGAGTTTTCTTACTTGGGTTGGTTCATCCCCCAATTCTGCAATCTTTGACAATGAAGGCGCAGTGGGTACTACGCGGATCAATTGAATAGCTTGTTGTATTTCCTTTAGCTCCTTATCGACCCTTTCATACAGCTCATCATGCTTCGCTCCATATCTTTGCAAGATATCCTCTGAATCATCCTCCATTTCTCCACGGCATGGAACACGGTGTTTGACTGCCATTGCTTTGGCATGTCATTGGTGTACCACAATGTAGAGAACCTAGTGGCCAACGGCTCCGATGGTTCTATCTCCAGGAAGGTGGCTCCTTAGGGAATTTTCCAAGCGACAAATGTGATTAAAACAATCATCCAACTGAAGTGGAACTCATATCCCTGATCCTGAACTTCGTGAAAGTATTTCTCAAGTTCGTTGACGAGGTAACTCGCCCAATTCATTTGCATTCCCTCCACACATTTTCCTGCGAGGTCCACCATGAACCCAGTGACCTGTGTGGGGCGGTTCTTTCTTACGAGCTTTCCAGCTATAAGTTGGAAAGTGAGGTGCACTACACCATCCTAGATAGAGGCTACCTTGTATCCTTTCTTTCCCTTTTCGACTTCACCATAAGCCTCATTGATGCATTGTGCCAGGGAGTGGTCTGAATCCTTCCCTGGGTAAAATTGTTGAGGGCCGGGTCCCTTCATGCTTAGTCATGTAATCTGGTGGATCAACGTCGGATCCACAGTAATTTGCCTGTCAAGCCACAAGTATCTGCCATGGTAGCATGACAAGAGGATTTTAACGTAAGGGTTAACCTCCTGGTGACGGCCAAAATGGGGAATTTTCATCACGTTCAGCACAGTGGACTCCACCAGAGCCTTAATCCAAGGTTGGGATACAATGTGAGGTTTCTTCCCAGTTGACTTCGTCGAGTATCTGTGGGGCGCTAGCATAGCATAGTTCTTTCTATCTCCAAGGTTGAAGTCATTGTTCTTTAGTAATGGGATGTGTCCCAACTGACTTTAAACTATGCGTATCCCCTTTGGAATATACGCGGCGATCAGGGTGTATTCGTAGTCTCAGGGAATGATGTAGTGGTTAACCGTGCCAGCCAAAGGCAGGATATACTCTGGTAATATCGACGAGATATTATTTGCGTTATCCAGATCGCTACGATGCTTACTTCGTTGTTCAGTCGTGGGTTTAGCACGGCCAGAACGTCATGCAGTCGAAGGGGAAGCCTTCAGTCCCCTAGTCGACAACGCCTGAACACCTTCAGACATAGCTCTGTCAGCCATAAAATTCTTAAGAACCTCCTCGACGAACTTCTCTAACTCAGTCTGTTCGCCCAACATTCTCACTTTTAAATGGACCGGTCGAGGTAGGCAAATGGACAGGCAGGGTAAACAAACAAATGGTGATGTCTAGTTTTGAAATCACAGCTCGACACACAATCGATTCTCTGTTGGCTCAGATAATCACGGGTGGAAAAAAGTGGTCCCGGCGCAGCGTCCAATGGGTTAAATAAGCGAATGTCGTAACGGATACCTCCAACAGGCATGAATGCTTCCATCAATGTGAATATGTTCGTTATGGCATAGCCTCAATGTCCCAAATGCAGTCCATCCAACCATAAATGTGTTTTCTAGCCATTCCAGAGCGTCGTTCTAATGGTCGGGGTGCCTCCAATGGTCATATAGATTTGCCAGGGCGAAGTCCCATTCTGCGTAGTCCTATTGTTCCGGCGAGGTTCAAATCCTATGGACTCGCCTCCTGCAAAGTCTTCCGTCTATTCTTTGTCTCTTCCTATAGCTTTTCTAACTTAGCTTTCTTTTTACTGAGCTTCCTTGCCTTCTTTCCTGTGATCTGAGTTTCTCTAACAGTTTCTGGAAGCCTCTTTCCATTCTTATTCTTATCTTCTCCTAGCATAGTGACTTCGCACTGCTGATGTGACCTCAAGGGATCTTAAGTTAATATCCCTTCTCTTAATACTTCCTAGGTGGATATACTTACTTCCTGCATGGATAGGTCCTTCAAACCTTCCTGCATTCTCTGAACCTTGCTAGCTAATTCTCTTGCCTTATGTTGCTTCGACTTATCATCTTGTTCTTCTATTAGTTGCTCTATTTTTCTAGCTATGAAGTCCCTTACTTCTTGCTTTTTCTTTTCTATAGCTTCTTCCTCTACTTTGCTTCTGATTTGATCCTTCTCAATCCAAGTCTTTCCTAACAAGAGTGGGAAAGGGGTGATGTTCTCAACAAACTTAATGACTTCAAATTCCTCTTCAGTCGATGTTCCATGGATAATGATAGGCACTTTAGTAACTCTTCCACATAGGGTTATCATATTACCTTTAAACAAGCCTATCCTTCCTAATGAAGGCTTCACATTAGGTTTCCCCAAAATTTCCCAAGTTTCTTCTATCATAATGTTTACTTGTGTTTCTTCATCCAATACACTGTCTATGTCGAAGTCTTCTATTCTTGCATTTATGCGATGTTTTACTTTCAAGATCTCTGGTAAACTGACATCTTTGTGATCATTCATTGTTTCTTTCAGTTGTAATAACATAGTCTGATCTTTCCCTGATTATGTTTCTCTATGATTCTCTAATATGTTCTTAGTCTCTTCTCTTTCTTCATAGTTTTCTTGTCTCATGTTCATCCTTTCAACTTTAGCAATCATCTTTGGACAATCCTCAACCTTATGACCAACAACTTCACAGTAAAGACAAATAGGACATGTACCAAGGCATTCCTTAGCAAGATGTCTCGGTCTTCTGTAGTTATAACATAGTGTCAATCCTCTTTTTATTTTAAACATTCCCCAACCTTTCTTGTACTACGCACTAGGATCACAGTGTTGGACCTGCAATCTGCAAAAATTCTTTCTAGGTTTCTGCATCCACTTATTAGTCCAAAAATTCTTTCTATGCATAAGAATAACATATCTTTCTTCATTTCTATTATATTTACTTAGATCAACTCCTTCTTCCAACTGCACCCTAGTTTTCAGACTAGGATAGAATCTATTAAACATGCTTAGATTCATGTTTTCGAAACTAAAAAATTCACTTATCTTACTCTTATCAAAGCACAAAGCTTTACCTCTTTTAAGATCTTACCTCTTTTCTTCAGATCCTATTTCTCTTTTAGCACAAAGCTTCACAAGTCAAGTAGAGTACTGCGCACTACAGCAGCAAATCTATGCACAGAGCTTCTCTTTTCTTTACTTTAGTTCCTAGCAATCACAGTTTCAGGTCCCGACAACCAAACCATTTGTTGGCACAAGGGCAGACATAGGTTTCAACACTTCAATATTGCACCAACAAAACCCTAACTACCGGCCCTTTCTGCAACACCGACAAAGAAGGTGAAGTCTCACCTGAGGTAGAAGCAGGGGGGTTACAGAACACAAGTGTCTATAACCAAGATGGGACAAAGATCTATGATTACAATACTTCACAGAGTATTCTAGAAACACTTAGAAGATAATATGCATTAGTTCATGAGTTTCATTAACATCGCAAAACAAACCCTAAAGGTAGATTGGTGCAATAACAATGACAACATACGCTTACCACTTAGCATCAGGTTATAGCTAGCATTCATTCATCTTTAACACAAGTAAGCACTAAGAATCAAGAGATATATCTATCATACATTATAATCAAGGAACTAAGTAGATAAATAACATAAAAAATGCAACACAAAGCACATCAAAGACACAAGATATATGTGGTTCACCCAGTGTGGGGCTATGTCCACCAATTGCTTTGCCTTCTTTATTCATCTTCAATCTTCTTACATTCAGTTTCTCCTGTGCACCAAGCCACAAATCCAAGCTTCGCAGAGGACATGAGATCTGTGCACTAAGCACTAGATCCTCCTTCCTAAAATTAGTTCAAGGCACAGAACCAACTCCTCTATCAAGCAAAGAGCCTTACACATTATGTTGCATAAAGCAACTCAGACTACTTGTACTTAGCTCCGCAAGCCTCTACACTCTACCATACATTCTTACTTATATTTATACATTTCCAATTCCTTACAAAAATTCCTAAACATGGGAGAACCCATGGGCCGACATCCCATAACCCATTACAAAAACCTTTTACAAAGCCCGCAAAATGAGTGAGATTCATGATCTTAGCTTCACCTGGGCACTCCATTTTTTACCAGCCTGTCGAAGTCCAAAAGTGGTTCTAACCCAACCAAGGTTTCCTCAAAACTTGGTCGAGGGCCAGCAGGTATCTCAAAAATTCCTTGATTCTCGTTGGTATGCTAATATTATTTATGTACTAAGAAATATACAAGCTCCTCTTGATTTAAGCAAAACCAAAGCAACAATTTTTTTTCATTCTAGACCATTCTTTGTATTGGAAAGACCCAGGTGGGATCTTGCTAAAATGTTTACTAGAGGAAGAAGTGAAAAAATCTATCAAAGAGTTTCACAAAGGTGACTATGGGGGGAACCATTATTGGAAGACCACTATGCACAAAATACTGAGGGTAGGGTTCTATTGGCCTAGTATTTTTTCTGATGTATACAAGGAAGTTTCCAACTACCATGAATGCCAGATTTTTTATGGAAAAATAAAGTTGCATCCTTTACCTTTAAATCATATCTTTGTTGAAGCACCATTCATGCAATGGGGCCTTGATTTTATAGGAGAGATCCATCCACCATCCTCAGCTCAGCATAGGTGGATACTGACAGCCACATACTACTTCACCAAATGGCTTGAAATAGTCCCCACAAGGCAAGCTATTGATATTGTTATCATTCAATTTTTAGAAAGCAATATTTTGTCTAGATTTGGTTATCCAGTCAAGATCATTATTGACAATGCAACAATATTTGCACTGACTATAACTCTTGGCCATTCCACAGCTTATTACCCACAGGGTAATGGGCTGGCTAGGTCATCCAACAAAAGCTTGACCAGAATTATTAAGAAGCTTCTACAGAAAAATAAGAAAGCTTGGCACAAATATCTTATCTATGTGTTATGGGTTGATAGGATCACCACTAAAAGGTTTATTTCTACATCACCTTTTCAGATTGTATATGGTACAGAGGCATTTTTTCCTACCTCATTAGGACTGCCAGTGATGAGACTATTGCAAGACCAGGAATCTGAACCAAATGATTCTCTAAGGAGGATAAACCAATTAATCCATATGCAACAAATGAGAGAACAGGTCTTCAACAACTCACAATTGCACCAAGATAAAATGAAAAGAGCCTTTGATTGGCATACTAAGGAAGATAATTTCAAGGTGGATGATTTGGTACTGAAGTGGCACGCAAGGAATGAAGACATGGGAAGTTTGATCATCTTTGGCTAGGACCATTCAGTATTCTTGCATACCATGGGAACAATGCCTATTTGTTGCAGGAGCTTAATGGAGATCTCATTGGTGGAGGACATGTGAATGGCAGGTTTCTCAAATACTATCTTGTTTAAAAAAAATGCAGTCTCTCCATTTCATTGTAAATAACCATTTTATTTTCAAATGAATTATTTCAACTCAATAATCAACAAAAAATTGAAGCCCAAAGTAAAGGCCCTAAGTTTATACTGAGTTTATTCAAAGTTGTGTCAAAAGAGTCTTGTAAATAAGTTTGTTTGTCAGTTTAGAGCCTTTGAGTCAAATAAATCCCAACGGTCAAGCTCTTGGTCTAATGTTCTTTGCTACCTCACTACGAGGATAGCTTCCCCATTGGAGCCACCTATTAGAACCATGATTTTTATAGCTATAGTTAGAGGTTCGTCCAAAATATTTCAAAGTCATGTCATGATCTTGGGAAAATCAATACTTTCCTAGATGAGTCATAGTCAGTGTGTCAAGGTTTATGAGGTCAGTGATAAAATAAAGAATGGCTTGAAATGTCAATAAGGGGTTTAACCACAAGTTGGTTTAAAGGGTGTATTGTCTTTTTCATAAAACACTACCACAAAGGAAAAAAATTGAAGAGTGTAAATTTCGTCATGTTCAAGTTGTAAAGGTCTACTTTCCGAAGTCTCAAGTCATGTTAAAAAGTGGGAAATTATGTATGAAGGTTGAATCAAATGGTTAGGGAAAATATCATGTCAAAATATATTATGGTTCATCATTACCTGATCATGAGGTTAGAAAGTGGAACAATCATGGCACTCCATATCATTTGTACCATTGCAAACTTCAAAGGTGTATCTGTTGTGCAAGTTCGTTGCGCAAATATTTAGCTTGCCTTAAAATGTCTTGTCGCTATGGATATTCCTTCCCTTTTCATAATTTCGTTCCTTATCCATTCAAGCATAAATATTGGCCACCTTTTTTTTTTCTCCATTGCCTTCAAGACTTGTGTGTCGTCCATAACCTCTCCAATAAGCTCCAAATCCCTCTGCTATGCAAATATTGTGTGTTGCCAGTCGCTATGTAAATTTGTCACTCTTTTTTTGTTGTGTATCCTCCATTTCTTTCAATCGTTGTTCAAGAGACTTTCTTGGAGCCCATTGCAAATTAGCTTCTGGAACGAATTTTTTTTTCACATAATCATCTTTCTTTCTTTTGAGCTAAACTCTTGCTACCTATTGTTGTGCTGACTTTTCTACTATTGTTTATTGTTGCACCGAGTTTTCCGCCGCGTCGAGTTTCCTGTCGTTGATTTGTTTGTTGTGCAGATTTTTATGTTGCTACATGTTCCTGTGCACCATGAAAAAGTAACTATTATCATTCGTTATGCAAAGTTTATTGCTCTCGTTTGTTGTCAGAGGTCATTGTTCCCTTTTTGTTTCGTGGAGGTTATTACAATCTATTGTTGTGCACCTGCAGTTTACACAAAGTTGACATATATCAGCATCATGAAAACTCCTCAACGAAAAAGAAAGAATGTAAGAAGCAGGAAAGTTGTGAGGTTTGAGTAACAAAATTGAAAGTTGGTAAATGCAGACCCGACGATCAGAGTATACTTTGAACAAGTTTGATGCATAAGATTTTGTGAAAAGGTTCAAGGGTATAATGTGCAGCTAACGAGGCAGTTTTCTCTTAACTTTAATGGAGTCAGCGCAAATATTGCAGGGATCACTTTTCAAGTGTCAGAGGAAACCATATCAGCTGCGACGGAGATTCCTATGTAGGGAGAAAAATGGTTTAAAGGTATGCCATTATATACTTCATGTTATATTGATTTTCTCAAACCTGAATACAGAAATTGGAAGATTGGTGCCAACATTCCTAATGAATATATTTTGGAACCTTTGAGAAGCTTATGAGTATAATCTGGAAATAATTTACTTGTGAGCGTAGGTTTGACAAGGTACATCAATACCACATTATGATCATGTTGGCACAGGGGTGTACCCAAGGTTCAACGCTTCAAAACTGCACCAACAAAACCCGCTATTGGCCCTTTCGGCAACACCTGCGAAGCAGATGAAGTCTCACTTGAGGTAGAGGCAGGGGGGGTTGCAGGACTCAAGTGTCTACAACCTAGCTGGGACATAGATCTATGATCACAATACTAAACAGAGAACTTAGCAATTAATATTCATTAGTATTTAACCCTTACTCACATCGTAGATTCAAAACCTAATTACATAATAGCATGGTATTCATCAAGATCAAGCACATCTAATCATCAAGCACATAGCCTTAAAGAAGATCTAGCATTCATTCACATCATAAAGCACTTAAGAATTCATAGATCTATCTATCACAACATTACACTAAGAAAATACAAGAACAGTATAGCACAAAGCATAATAACACGGGATATACATGGTTCACCCCAGTGTGGGGCTACATCCACCAACTCTTCTCATATTTTAGTAGCTTCTTCCAATCTTATTGTTTTCACAGAGCCACAAAGCCAACTTTGCATAGGACAGGAGATTTGTGCACACCTCGCCAGATCCTCCTTCCCCGAGTTAGGTCATAGCACAAAGCCTTACACAGTATGTGCACAAAGCTTCTTAAAATCACTTGCACTTAGCTCTGCAATTCTTAACACACAGTATGCACGAAGCATTCACAACTATTTGCACTTAGCACACTTAGACCGATAGACAGACTTCGCTCTAAGTGTTATCTGCTTATTTATGCATTACAAAAGGGGCTTAAACATGGGTAAAACCCATGGGCCAACATCCCATACCCGTTACATAAACCCTAAACCCAAAAATCCCACAAAAAGGGGCTAAGATTCCGCGATCTCCACTTCAATTGGGTGCTCCGTCTTCGACCAGCCTGTCGAAGTCCAAAAAATGGTCAAACATGACCAAGGTTCTCCAAAACTTGGTCAAGGGCCAACAGGCCCCAACACTCACCTGTAACTCATCCTAAGTCACTCTGATCTGGGAAATTATGCTTCAAAGGCCTTGAGCTTGGCTCGAGCTACCTCGACTTGTTGCTTCGGCATAGCTTCCTACTCAGCAAACTCCTGAATGATTTTCTCTGTGATAGGTCCTTCCAAGTGTTGTTCCACTGTGGTGACCACTTGTTCCAATTGTGCACCTTGTCCCTCGATCTCCTCAAAAAGTGTGCAGACTTCGTCATGTACCGGCTGGAGTCTCTGGGTCACTTCCATGACTCTACTCTAGATGGAATTGACCTATTGTTGAACTGTGTGTTGTTGTTGTGACCTTTTCATCTTCTCAACCGTTGAAAGAAGTTTCAGCCGCGTTTGCATTGTTGATGCTTGCTTCTTTGCCTCCTGGAGATGTTCTTGTAATGTTCTTAGTTCTGGGTCCTCTAGAAGGTGCTCATAGGTCTGCGCACTTCGGGCACTCAATTGCTTACATTCTAAGGCCAATGCCTTGATTCTTTTGACTATGCTCCTGGCAGTTTCTTCCCTATGATCTCGCACTTCCTACGGAGTGCTCGACACTACTTGTAATTCCAGTTCTGCTACTCTTGCTTGGAGCTACTGAATGGCTTTAGCGAGCTTCCCCACTTGGCTCTTAGCTATATCTTATTCCATCCCGACACTGAGCAAATTGCTCGAGTGATTGATTCTCTAACTCCCATCTGCTCCGCAAGTAGTTGATCTTTCTCTCTTTGGATCTGCTCTCTGTCCTCTTCAAATTTTTCTCAGAGGTCATCTTTCTCTTGTTATGCAACCCGACGTTGCTCTAGGGCTTCCTCCTTTGCTTTCTTCAAGGCCTTTATGGCTTGTTCTTTTTCCTCCTGTACCCGACTAAGGTGAGCCTCTATCACATCGACTAGTCTGCATAGTTGGGCAGGCTCATCTCCCACTTCTATGCCCCCTTATGACAATGACGCAATAGACATTGCGTGGCTCGAATAGAGAGCCTATTGTACCCCTTTGAACTTTGCCTCGATCCTGTCATAAATTGTCTCTTGTTTGGCTTCGTTTTGCTACAAAATGTCCTCTGAGGTATCTGATACAGCTACAATGATAAGGTCAATATCATCCACCGTAAGTACAGTCTGTAACTGGGGATTATCTGCGCTCTTCTTCCGCACTGAGAGTTTCTTCGGAAAAACCTTTCTTTTCTTCGACGTCTCGGCCTCTATAAAGGGATCTTTTGGTGGTGTCACTTCGCCCTGTTCCTGCTTGTCTTCTTCCCATTCCTTCTCTTGGCTTACTTCGCCATTTCCAGGTGGATTAGATGCAGTCTTCTTCGATGTGATGTTTAGATCCTGCACCTCTTCCTTCTTCTTCTTCTTCCTTGCGTTGTTGGGTCCATCATACTCTTCTCGAGTGACTATAGGACTTCTGATGAGGTCGAGGTCGAAGAGTTATGTCTTTTCAACTGGTACAAGGAATTCTAAAGGCCATTCCTTGGTTATTTCCTCTATATCTTCCTCGGTGAGTTTGTAATAGGACTAGAGCTCTTCCTTGTGTTTGTCCCTGCGTACAGTGATGTAAATGAAGTGCATGTATGCGCGAAACTTCTCTAGTGGCATGAATCTATGGAGTGTATTCGATGTCATGCGAGGGAAGGATTCAATGGCCCTCTTCAGCTGCAAGTAATAGGTGTGGAACACCACATTGGACTGTCATTGCCTTGCCAAGTCGTTTGAATACCACAGGGTAGTGAAACTCGCGGCTAGTGGTTTGGACGGCTCAACTTCAGGAAAGTTCATTCCCTCCAGCATATCCCAAGCAATAAAGGCAACGAGGATCAACAACTAGCTGAAGTGAAACTCGTAGCCTTGGTTCTATGCTTCACGGCAATCTTGCTCCAACTGGTTGATGAGGTAGCTCGCCCAGTTCATCTGCAACCCTTCAACGCACTTTCCTGCGAGGTCGACGACGAACCCCATGACCTGTGTTGGTCTATTCTTCCTGAGGAGCTTGCCTGCTATCAGCTGACAAGCTAGGTGCACTGCGCCATTTTGGAAGGAGGATACCTTGTATCCCTGCTTCCCTCTCTCCACATCACCATAGGTGTCTTTTATTCACTGAGCCAAGGCACAATCTACAGTATTCCCTGGGTAAAAATCCTAAGGATTCGGTCCCTGCATGCTCAATCCAGTGATCCAGTGGATTATCTCCAGATCTAAAGTGATGCGCCTATCCAACCACAGGTAACCACCATGGAAGCACGACAGGAGGAGTTTAATGCATTTGTTAACCTCCTGATGTCTGCCGAAGTGTGGTATCTTCATCACATTAAGGATTGTTGATCTCGTGATGTCCATGGTCCACGGCTAGGGGACTATCTTCGGCTTCTTCCCCATTGTCTTTGTCAAGTACTTATGTGGTGTGAGCATTCCATAATTATTGCAGTCTCCTAAGTTGAAATCACTGATCTTGAGCATCAGAATCTATCCCAACTGCGGTCCAACTGTGCGTATTCCCTTCGAGAGGTATGCAGTGATCAGTATATAGTCGAAATCTCTCAGGACGTTGTCACGATTAACTGCGCCAGCCAAAAGCGGGATGTAGTCGGGCAGGACCGATGGGATGAGCTTTGCGTTCCCCAGGTCGTCGTGATTCTTACTTTTTTTCTCTGTCGCAGTTCGGGAAGGCCCAGATCGATGTGCAGTCGACGTGGATTCTTGCAATCCTCTCATCAATGAGGCTTGTACTCCTGCGGACATGACCTTCTCAGCCATAAGTTATATTAGGATCTCCTTGACAGACTTCTCTACTTTGCTAAGGTCGTCCAACATACATGATCTAGATCAGATATATCGGGTAGGTGAACGGATTCTCAAGGTAAACAAAGCGGTTGGTGAGGTTTCAAATGCACAGCGCGGTAGAAATTAGTTCTCTGTGGGCTCGAATATCTCAGTTTGAAAAAGTGTCCTTGGTGCAACATTCGATGAGATAAATAGACATTGTTGTAACAGACTCCTCCAACAGGCATGAATACCTCAATCAATATGATTCCATCCGTTATGGCGTGGTCCCAATAGTCCAATGGTGATATTTCTGGCAATAACTATGTTTCTAACCATTCTGGAGCGTCGTTCTAACGGTCGGGACGCCTCCAACTGTCATATTTCTTCGTCGTCGTGAAGTGTCAGTCTGCATTGTTATGTTATTCCGGCAAGGTTCAATTTCTGCAAGTCTATCTTCTGTGAAGTCCTCGCTGGAACCTCCTTCAACTTTTCTAACTTTGTTTTCTTCTTACTAAGCTTTCTTGCTTTCTTTCCTATGATCTGTGTCTCTGGATTCCTCTTTTCGTTCTTGTTCTTATCTTCTCTTAGCATAGTAACTTCACGTTGTTGAGGATCTTTCACAGGGTTTGAGGGTAATACTTCTTCTCTTACTGTTTCTGGAGTAAGTGATCTTCTCTCTTGCATCGATAAGTTCTTTAAGCCTTCTTGCATTCTTTCAACTTTGACAGCCAGATCTCTAGCCCTCAGTTGCTTTGACTTGTCCTCTTGTTCTTCTATTAAGTGTGTTATTCTCCTAGCCATGAAATCCTTTAATTCTTTCTTCTTTTTTTCTAGAGCTTCCTCTTCTTCTTTCCTTCGGATCTGATCTTTCTCAATCCTGGGTTTTCCTAACATCAGTGCAAAAGGAGCGTTGTTCTCAACAAACTCAATGACCTCGAATTCTTCTTATGTCGATGTTCCATGAGCTATCATAGGTACATGAGTAAGTATTCCCCATAGGGTTATCATCTTTCCTTTAAACAATCTTATTCCTCCCAATGAAGGAATCATAGCAGGCTTTCCCAAAATTTCCCAAGTACTTTATGTAATAATGTTCACTTGTGTTTCTGCATCCAATACACAATATATGTCTAAGTCACCTATTATTTTTTCTATGTACTGCTTCTCTTTTAAGATCTCTGGTAAATTGGTGTCTCTGTGATCATTCAGTGTTTCTTTCATCTACAATAATATGGCCTATGATTCTTTCTGGTTCTTGAGCATATTCTTAGTCTCTTGACCTTCTTCATAGTTTTCTTGTTTCATGTTCATCTTCTCAACTTTAGCAATCATTCTAGGGAAATCCAAAACCTCATGTCGAGTAGCTTTACAACAAAGGCAAGTAGGAACTCTATTAGGATATTCCTTAGCAAGATGTCCTCGTCTTCTACAGTTATAACACAATTTCAATCCTCTATTTCTCTTAAACGATCCCCAACCTTTCTTGTACTACGCACTAGGATCACAGTGATAAACCTGCAAAAAATTATTTCTAGGATTATGCATCCATTTGTTAGTCCAAAAATTCTTTCTATGCATGGGAATAACATATCTTTCACTAACTTTATCAGATCTATTCATATCACATCTTCTTTCTTCTAGTTGTGCCCTAGTTTTCAAACTAGGACAAAATATATCAAACATACCTAGATCCATTCTTTCGAAACAGAAATTTCCACTTATCTTACCTTTACCAAAGCACAAAGATTTAATATCTTACCTCTTTTCTTCAGAATAGTTCCCTTCTTAGCACAGAGCTTCACAAGTCAAGTAGAATATTGAGCACTACAGCAACAGATCTACGTACAGATCTTTCTCTTTTCTTCAGTTCCTAGCAATCATAGTTTCAGGTCCCAACAATGGAACCATTTGTTGGCATAGGGGCAGACCCAAGGTTCAATGCTTCAACAACACACCAACAAAACCCTAACTACCGGCCCTTTCGGCAACACCTGCGAAGTAGATGAAGTCTCACCCGAGGTAGAGGCAGGGGGGGTTGCAGGACTCAAGTGTCTACAACCTAGCTGGGACACAGATCTATGATCACAATACTTAACAGAGAACTTAGCAATTAATATTCATTAGTCTTTAACCCTTACTCACATCACATATTCAAACCGTAATTAAGGAACAACGCGTTATTCATCAACATCAAACACATCTAATCATCAAGAACATAGCCTTAAAGCAGATCTAACATTCATTCACATCATAAAGAACTTAATCATTCATAGATATATCTATCACAACATTGCACTAAGAAAATACAAGAACAGTATAGCACAAAGCACAATAACACAGGATATACGTGGTTCACCCCAGTGTGGGGATACATCCACCAACTCTTCTCCTCTTTTATTAACTTCTTCCAATATTCTTACATGCACAGAGCCACAAAGCCAACTCCGCATACGACAGGAGATCTGTGTGCACCTCGCCAGATCCTCCTTCCTCGAGTTAGGTCACAGCACAAAGCCTTACACAGTCTGTGCACAAATCTTATTACAATCACTTTCACTTAGCTCTGCAAGTCTTAACACACAGTATGCATGAAGCATTCACAACTATTTGCACTTAGCACACTTAGACTGACAGACAGACTTCTCTCTAAGTCTTATATTCTTATTTATACATTACAAAAGTGGCCTAAACATGAGTAAAACCCATGGGCCGACATCCCATACACGTTACATAAAACCTAAACCCAAAAAGCCCACAAAAAGGGGGTGAGATTCCGCGATCTCCGCTTCGCCTGGGCGCTCCGTATTTGACTAGCCTGTCGAAGTCCCAAAAATGGTCAAACATGACCAAGGTTATCCAAAACTTGGTCGAGGGCCAACATATTCTGATGCATTTCATGGAGATAATTCCCTTAAACTTACCTTTCTTCCTATATATAAGCCTGGGGAAAATGGAAAACGGTGTCCAAGCCAAAGTTGACCAACCAGAGAGTAGCCTATTCCATTTTTCCTTGATAAAGTTTTTGATGGTTGAGGAGATTGGAAAGTTAAATAGGGACTGGGGTTCCTTCTTGATTTCATCAAACATTTCCCTAGATCCTAAAGGATATACCCCCTTGTCTGTTGAGAAATCGTCATTTCATCATTCAAGGGTAAAAGGAGGAGGTGTTGTTGAAAGGGGAAAAGGAAAAGAAATTGAGAATTCATCACTCAGTCAGCCAGCATTGAAGAAAAGAAGAAAACTAAGATTCACTAAGGAAACTGAGGAGACACAAGATCCCAGTAAACCGCACACCAGGTCCTCTGCCAGGAGGTTTCCCATACCCACAATTCAGACAGAGTTTGTTGAATGTGCATCCCAGGAGATTGATGAGAAGCAAGTGGAACTAGGTGAGAAAGATGCAGATATCAAGGAGGTGAAACAACAACTCAAGAAATCTCAACACATT